>QLOD02139607.1:0-18921 GCA_003260245.2 Sideroxylon spinosum | reverse complement strand
GGCCATAACTTTTGCGACGTAACTCTTTTTTCTTACTATAATATGTTTTTGGAAAGCTTGTAATGAGAGGATGGCACTGGGAAATTATTACATCGTTTGGTGATGAAGATAGCATAGCGGAAGACTACTTGGAGACTAAGGATGTCATTATGTCCGCACGGTCGTTAAATCTTAATGGGGATAACATTTAATATGTAGCTCCATTTTCTTATTATAATATGTTTCTTGAAAGCTTATTATGAGACGAAGGTCGTGAAAAATTGTTACACCATTGGGTGATGTAGATAGCACAGCGGAAGACAACTTGGAGACCTGGGGTCATCGTTATGCCCGTGCCATCGTTAAATATTAAGTCAGCCATAACTTTTGCTAAGTAACTCCGTTTGCTTGTTATAATATGTTTCTAGAAACCTTGCGAAGAGATGAACGCCCTCGAAAAGTAATATGCCATTGAATGATATAGATAGCTAAGCGTTAGACTACTTTGAGACCTAAGGGCGTCGTTATGCCGCGCAGTTTTTAAATTTTAAATCGGACATAACTCTTGTTACGTAACTCCGTTTTCTTATTATAATAAGTTTTCGGTAAGTTTTTAAAAAGAGGAAGGCCCTGGAAAATTATAACATCATTGGGTGATGAAGGTGGCATAGCGATGGGTTACTAGGAGACCTAAGGTTGTTATACCTACGCGGTCGTTAAAATCTTAAATCGGCCACAACTTTTGCTACGTAACTCCGTTTTCTTATTATAATATGTTTCTGGTAAGCTTGTAATAAAACAAAGGCCCTGAAAAATTCTTACATCATTGGGCGTGAAAATTGCATAGCAGAAGACTATTTGGAGACTTGGGGTTGACGTTATGCCCGCACGATCGTTAAATCTTAAATCGGCCATAACTTTTGCTATGTCACTCCGTGGTCTTATTATATTATGTTTCTATAAAGCTTGTAGTAAGATGAAGCCCTGGAATATTATTAGATCATTAGGTGGTGTAGATAGCATAGCGGACGACTACTTAGAGACCTGGGGCTATTGTTACGCCCGCGCATTTGTTTAATCTTAAATCGGCCATAACTTTTGCTGCGTAACTTCGTTTTCTTATTATAGTATGTTTTTGGAAAGCTTGTAATGAGACGAAGTCCTGGAAAATTATTACATGATTAGGTGAAGTAGATAGCATAGCAGAAGACTACTTGGAGACCTGGGGTCGTCGTTATGCCCGCGCGGTCGTTAAATCTTAAATCGGCCATAACTTTTGCGACGTAACTCTTTTTTCTTACTATAATATGTTTTTGGAAAGCTTGTAATGGGATGATGGCACTGGGAAATTATTACATCGTTTGGTGATGAAGATAGCATAGCGGAAGACTACTTGGAGATTAAGGATGTCGTTATGTCCGCGCGGTCATTAAATCTTAAAATGGGGATAACATTTAATACGTAACTCCATTTTCTTATTATAATATGTTTCTTGAAAGCTTGTTCTGAGACGAAGGTTGTGGAAATTATTACACCATTGGGTGATGTAGATAGCATAGTGGAAGACAACTTGGAGACCTGGGGTCATCGTTAT
This sequence comes from Sideroxylon spinosum, assembly GCA_003260245.2. Taxonomy (NCBI): domain Eukaryota; kingdom Viridiplantae; phylum Streptophyta; class Magnoliopsida; order Ericales; family Sapotaceae; genus Sideroxylon; species Sideroxylon spinosum. The sequence continues at coordinate 17,348 of QLOD02139607.1, read as the reverse complement.
GCCCGTGCTGTCGTTAAATCTTAAGTCGGCCATAACTTTTGCTAAGTAACTGCGTTTGCTTGTTATAATATGTTTCTAGAAACGTTGCGATGAGATGAACGCCCTCGAAAAGTAATATGCCATTGAATGATATAGATAGCTTAGCGTAAGACTACTTCAAGACCTAAGGGCGTCGTTGTGCCCGCGCAATTTTTAAATTTTAAATCGGACATAACTTTTATTACGTAACTCCGTTTTCTTATTATAATAAGTTTTCGGTGAGTTTTTTATAAGAGGAAGGCCCTGGAAAATTATTACATCATCGGGTGACGAAGGTGGCATAGCGATTGATTACTAGGAGACCTAAGGTTGTTATATCTTCGCGGTCGTTAAAATCTTAAATCGGGCATAATTTTTGCTACGTAACTCCGTTTTCTTATTATAATATGTTTCTGGTGAGCTTGTAATAAGACAAAGGCTCTGAAAGATTCTTACGTCATTGGACGATGAAAATAGCATAGCAGAAGACTATTTGGAGACCTGGGGTTGACGTTATGCCCGCGCGGTCGTTAAATCTTAAATCGGCCATAACTTTTGCTATGTAACTCCGTTGTCTTGTTATATTATGTTTCTAGAAAGCTTCTAGTGAGACGAAGCCCTGGAATATTATTAGATCATTAGGTTATGTAGATAGCATAGCGGACGACTACTTGGAGAACTAGGGCTGTTGTTACGCCCACGCATTTGTTAAATCTTAAATCGGCCATAACTTTTGCTACGCAACTCCGTTTTCTGAATATAATATGTTTCCGGAAAGCTTGTAGTGAGACGAAGGCCTTGCAAAATTAGTACATGATTAGGGGATACAGATAGCATAGCGGAGACTACTTGGAGAACTAGGGTCGTCAGTACGCCCGCGCGGTCATTAATTCTAAATCAGCCATAAGTTTTGCTACGTAACTCTGTTTTCTTATTATAATATGTTTCTAGTAATCTTGTAATAAGACGAAGGCCCTGGAAAGTTATTGCATCATTGGGTGATGAAAACAGCAAAACGGAAGACTACTTCAAGACCTAGGGTTGACGTTATGCCCGCACGGTTGTTAAATCTTAAATCGGCCTTAACTTTTGCTACGTAATGCCGTTCTCTTACAATAATATGTTTCTGGAAAGCTTGTAATGAGACGAAGACCCTGAAAAATTATTTTACCATTGAGTGATGAAGATAGCAAAGCGGAAGATTACTTGGAGACCTAAGGTTATCGTTATGCCCGTACATTCGTTAAATCTTAAATCGGCCATAACATTTGCTACGGATCTCCGTTTTCATATTATAACATGTTTCTGTCAAGCTTGTAATGAGACTAAGGCTGTGGGAGTTTATTATGCCATTGGGTGAAGTAGATAGCATAGCGGAAGACTACTTGGAGACCTTGGGTCGTCGTTATATCTGCGTGGTCTTTAAATGTTAAATCGGCTATAATTTTTGATATGTTACTCCGTTTTCTTATTGTAATATGCTTCTAGAAAATTTTAAATGAGACGAATTCCTTGGAAAATTATTATGTCATTGGGTGAAGTAGATAGCATATCGGAATACTACTTGGAGACCTAGGGTAATCGTTTTGGAGGTGTGGTCGTTAAATCTTAAATCAGCTATAACTTTTGCTACATAACTCCGTTTTCTTACTATAATATGTTTTTGGAAAGCTTGTAATAAGATGATGGCACTGGAAAATTATTACATCGTTTGGTGATGAAGATAGCATAGCGGAAGGCTACTTGGGGACTAAGGTTATCGTTATGTCCGTCGATCGTTAAATCTTGAAACGGGGACAACATTTAATACGTAACTCCATTTTCTTAATTATAATCTGTTTCTTGAAAGCTTGCAAAGGAACAAAGGCCGTGGAAAATTATTACACCATTGGGTGATGTAGATAGCATAGCGGAAGACTACTTGGAGGCCTGGGGTCGTCATTATGCCTGCGCTGTCATTTAATTTTAAGTCGGCCATAACTTTTGGTACGTAACTCCGTTTTCTTATTATAATATGTTTCTGGAAACCTTACGATGAGATGAGGGCCCTCGAAAATTACTACATCATTGAATGATATAGATAGCATCGCTTAAGACAACTTCGAGTCCCAGGGGCGCCGTTATGCCCGCGCTGTTGTTAAATTTTAAATCGGACATAGCTTTTTTTACGTAACTCCGTTTTCTTATTATAATAAGTTTTCGGTAACTTTTTAATAAGAGAAAGGCACTGGAAAATTATTACATCATTGGGTGATGAAGATAGTATAGCGGAAGATTAGTTGGAGACCGAACGTTGTTGTTATACCGGCGCGGTCGTTAAAATCTTAAATAGGCCATAACTTTTGCAACGTAACTCCATTTTCTTAATATAGTATGTTTCTGGTAAGCTTGTAATAAGACAAAGGCCTTGGAAAGTTTTTATACGATTGAGTGATGAAAATAGCATAGCGGAAGACTATTTGGAGACTTGGGGTTAACGTTATGCCCGCGCGGTCGTTAAATCTTAAATCGGCCATAACTTTTGCTACGTAACTTCGTTTTCTTATTATATTATGTTTCTGGAAAGTTTTCTTATTATATTATGATCTGGAAAGCTTGTAATGAGACGAAGCCCTGGAAAATTATTACATGATTGGGTGATGTAGATAGTGTAGCGGAAGACTATTTGGACACCTGGGGTCATCGTTATACCCGCACGGTCGTTAAATCTTAAATCGGCCATAACTTTTGTGTTGTAACTCTTTTTCTTACTATAATATGTTTTTGGAAAGCTTGTAATGAGATGATGGCACTAGGAAATTATTACATCGTTTGGTGATGAAGATAGCATAGTGGAAGACTACTTGGAGATTAAGAATGTCGTTATGTCCGCTCGATCGTTAAATCTTAAAAGGCGGATAACATTTAATATGTAGCTCCATTTTCTTATTATAATATGTTTCTTGAAAGCTCGTAATGAGACGAAGGCCGTGGAAAATTATTACATCATTGGGTGATGTTGGAGACCTGGGAACATCGTTATGCTTGTGCTGTCGTTAAATCTTAAGTCGGCCATAACTTTGGCTAAGTAACTCCGTTTGCTTGTTATAATATGTTTCTAGAAACCTTGCGATGAGATGAAGGCCCTCAAAAATTAATACGTCATTGAATGATATCGATAGCTTAGCGTAAGACTACTTCGAGACCCAGGGGCATCGTTATGCCCGCATCTTTAAATTTTAAATCGGACATAACTTTTGTTATGTAACTCCGTTTTCTTATTATAATAAGTTTACGGTAAGTTTTTAATAAGAGGAAGGCCCTGGAAAATTATTACATAATTGGGTGATGAAGATGGCATAGCGAAAGATTACTGGGAGACCTAAGGTTGTTGTTATACCTACGCGGTCGTTAAAATCTTAAATCGGCCTTAACTTTTGATACGTAACTCCGTTTTCTTAGTATAATGTGTTTCTGGTAAGCTTGTAATAAGACAAAGGCCCTGGAAAATTCTTGCATCATTGGGTGATGAAAATAGCATAGCGGAATACTATTTGGAGACCTGGGGTTTACGTTATGCCGGCGCGGGCGTTAAATCTTAAATCGGCCATAACTTTTGCTATGTAACTCTGTTTTCTTATTATATTATGTTTCCGAAAAGCTTCTAGTGAGACGAAGCCCCGAAAAATTATTACAACATTGGGTGATGCAGATAACATAGCGGACGACTACTTAGAGACCAAGGGCTGTTGTCATGCCTGCGCAGTCGTTAAATCTTAAATCGACCATAACTTTTGCTACGTAACTACGTTTTCTGAATATAATATGGCTCTGGAAAGCTTGTAATGAGATGAAGGCCTTGGAAAATTATTACATGATTAGGGGATACAGATAGCATAGCGGAGACTACTTGGAGAACTAGGGTCATCGTTACGCCTGTGCGGCCGTTAATCTTAAATCAGCCACAAGTTTTGCTATGTAACTCTGTTTTCTTATGATAATATGTTTCTAGGAAGCCTATAACAGGACGAAGGCCCTGGAAATTTATTACATCATTGGGTGATCAAAACAGCATAGCGGAAGACTACTTGAAGACTTGGGTTGGCGTTATGCCCGCACGGTTGTTAGATCTTAAATCGAGCTTAACTTTTGCTACATAACACCATTCTCTTATTATAATATGTTTCTGGAAAGCTTGTAATGACACGAAGACCCTGGAAAATTATTACATCATTAGGTGATGAAAATAGTATAGCGAAAAATTATTTGGAGACCTGGGGTTGACGTTATGCCCGCGCGGTCGTTAATTCTTAAATCGGCCATAACTTTTGCTACGTAACTTTGTTTTCTTGTTATATTATGTTTTTGGAAACCTTTAATGAGACGAAGCCCTGGAAAATTATTACATGATTGGGTGATGTAGATAGCATAGCGGAAGACTACTTGGACACCTAGGGTCATTGTTATACCCGTGCGGTCGTTAAATCTTAAATCGGCCATAACTTTTGTGACGTAAGTCTTTTTCTTACCATAATATGTTTTTGGAAAGCTTGTAATGAGATGATGGCACTAGGAAATTATTACATCGTTTGGTGATGAAGATAGCATAGTGGAAGACTACTTGGAGATTAAGAATGTCGTTATGTCCGCTCGATCGTTAAATCTTAAAAGGCGGATAACATTTAATATGTAGCTCCATTTTCTTATTATAATATGTTTCTTGAAAGCTCGTAATGAGACGAAGGCCGTGGAAAATTATTACATCATTAGGTGATGTTGGAGACCTGGGAACATCGTTATGCTTGTGCTGTCGTTAAATCTTAAGTCGGCCATAACTTTAACTAAGTAACTCCGTTTGCTTGTTATAATATGTTTCTGGAAACCTTGCAATGAGATGAAGGCCATTAAAAATTAATACATCATTGAATGATATCGATAGCTTAGCGTAAGACAATTTCGAGACCCAAGGGCGTCGTTATGCCCGCATCTTTAAATTTTAAATCGGACATAACTTTTGTTATGTAACTCTGTTTTCTTATTATAATAAGTTTCCGGTAAGTTTTTGATAAGAGGAAGGCCCTGGAAAATTATTATATGATTGGGTGATGAAGATGGCATAGCGAAAGATTACTGGGAGACCTAAGGTTGTTGTTATACCTACGCGGTCGTTAAAATCTTAAATCGGCCTTAACTTTTGATACGTAACTCCGTTTTCTTAGTATAATGTGTTTCTGGTAAGCTTGTAATAAGACAAAGGCCCTGGAAAATTCTTACATCATTGGGCGATGAAAATAGCATAGCAGAACACTATTTGGAGACCTGGGGTTGACGTTATGCCGGCGCGGGCGTTAAGTCTTAAATCGGCCATAACTTTTGCTATGTAACTCTGTTTTCTTATTATATTATGTTTCCGGAAAGCTTCTAGTGAGACGAAGCCCTGAAAAATTATTACATCATTGGGTGATGTAGATAACATAGCGAACGACTACTTAGAGATTTAGGGCTGTTGTTATGCCCGCGCAGTCGTTAAATCTTAAATCGATCATACTTTTGCTACGTAACTCCATTTTCTGAATATAATATGGTTCTGGAAAGCTTGTAATGAGATGAAGGCCTTAGAAAATTATTACATGATTAGGGGATGCAGATAGCATAGCAGAGACTACTTGGAGAACTAGGGTCGTCGTTATGCCCGCGCGGCCGTTAATCTTAAATCAGCCACAAGTTTTGCTACGTAACTCTATTTTCTTATGATAATATGTTTCTAGTAAGCATGTAATAGGACGAAGGCCCTGGAAAGTTATTACATCATTGGGTGATCAAAACAGCATAGCGGAAGACTACTTGAAGACTTGGGTTGGCGTTATGCCCGCACGGTTGTTAAATCTTAAATTGGGCTTAACTTTTGCTACATAACACCGTTCTCTTATTATAATATGTTTCTGGAAAGCGTGTAATGACACGAAGACCCTGGAAAATTATTACATCATTAGGTGTTGAAAATAGCATAGCGGAAGATTATTTAGAGACCTGGGGTTGATGTTATGCCCGCGCGGTTGTTAAATTTTTTATCGGCCATAATTTTTTGCTATGTAACTCAGATTTTCTTATTACATTCTGTGTCTGGAAAGCTTGTAATGAGTCGAAGCCCTGGAAAATTATTACATCATTGAGTGATGAAGATAGCAAAGAAGAAGATTATTTGGAGACCAAAGGTTGTCGTTATCGCCTTACGGTCGTTAAATCTTAAATTGGCCATAACATTTGATACGTAACTCTGTTTTCTCATTATAACATGTTTCCGTAAAGCTTGTAATGAGACTAAGCCCGTGGGAATTTATTATGTCATTGTGTGAAGTAAATAGGATAGCGGAAGACAACTTGAAGACCTTGAGTCGTCGTTATGCCCGCACACTCTTTAAATGTTAAATCGGCCATAATGTTTTGATACGTAACTCTATTTTCTTATTATAATATGTTTCTGGAAATTTTGAAATGAGGCAAAGTCCTTGGAAAATTATTATGTCATTAGGTGAAGTAGATAGCATATTGGAATACTACTTGGAGACCTAGGGTACTCGTTTTGGACGTACGATCGTTAAATCTTAAATCGGCCATAAGGTTTGCTACGTAACTTCTTTTTCTTACTATAATATATTTTTGGAAAGCTTGCAATGAGATGATGACACTGGGAAATATTACATCGTTTGGTGATGAAGATAGCATTGCGGAATACTACTTGGAGACTAAGGTTGTCGTTATGTCCGTGCAGTCGTTAAATCTTAAAACGGGGATAATATTTAATACGTAACTCCATTTTCTTATTATAATACGTTTCTTGAAAGCTTGTAATGGGACAAAGGCCGTGGAAAATTAGTACACTATTGGTGATGCAGATAGCACAGCGGAAGACTACTTGGAGACTTGGCCGTCGTTCTGCCCGCGCTGTCGTGAAATCTTAAGTCAGCCATAACTTTTGCTACGTAACTCTATTTTCTTATTATAATATGTTTCTTAAAACCTTGCGATGAGATGAAGGCCCTCACAAATTATTGAATGATATAGATAGCATAGCGTAAGACTACTTCAAGACCCAGGGGCATAGTTATGCCCGCGCTGTCGTTAAATCTTAAATCGGCAATAACTTTCGCTATGTAACTCCGTTTTTTTTATATATTATGTTTCTAGAAACCTTGTAATGAGACGAAGCCCTGGAAAATTATTACATGATTGGGTTAGCATAGCGGATGACTACTTGGAGACCTAGGGCCGTTGTTACGCCCGTGCACTCATTAAATCTTAACTCGGCTACAACTTCTGCCATATAACTCCGCTTTTTGAATATAATATGCTTCTAGAAAGCTTGTAATGAGACGAAGGCCCTGCAAAATTGTTAAATGATTGGAGAAGTAGGGTCGTCGTTACGCCCGCGCGGTCGTTAATATTAAATCAGCCATAAGTTTTGCTACGTAACTCCGTTTTCATTTTATAATATGTTTCTAGTAAACTTGTAATAAGACGAAGGCCCTAAAAATTATTGCATCATTGGGTGATGTAGACAGCACAACGGAAGACTACTTGGATACCTGGGGTCGTCGTTATGCCCCCGCTGTCATTAAATCTTAAATCGGTCATAACTTTTGCTACGTAACTTCGTTTTTTTATTATATTATATTTCTGGAAAGCTTGTAATGAGATGAAGGCCCTGGAAAATTATTACATCATTGGGTGATGAAGATAGCATAGCGGAAGATTACCTGGAGGCCTAAGGTTGTCTTGATGCACACTTGGTTATTAAATCTTAAATCGGCCATAACATTTGTTACGTAATGTTGTTTTCTTATCATAATATGTTTCTGGAAAACTTGTAATGAGACAAAGCCCTTAGAAAATTACTATGTCATTAGGTGAAGTAGATAGCATAGAGGAGGACAACTTGGAGACCTAGGGTCGTCGTTACGCCAGCGTCGTCGTTAAATCTTAAACCGGCTATAACTTTTGCTACCTAACTCTGTTTTCTTATTATAATATGTTTCTGGAAAGCTTGTAATGAGACGAAGGCTCTGGAAAATTATTAAATGATTGGGTGATGTAGATAGTATAGCGGAAGACTACTTGGAGACCTAGGGTCGTCGTTATACCTGCACGGTTGTTAAATATTAAATCGGCCATAACTTTGGATACGTAAATCCGTTTTCTTATGGTAATATGTTTTTTAAAAGCTTGTAGTGAGACGAAGGCCTAGGAAAATTATTACACCATTAGGTGACGTAGATAGCACAACGAAAGACTAGCTGGTCGTCGTTAAATCTTAAATCGACCATAACGTTTCCTACGTGACTCCGTTTTCTTGTTAAAATATGTTTCTGGAAAGCTTGTAATGAGCCAAAGGCCATTGAAAATTATTACATCTTTAAATGATATAAATCATATAGCGTAAGACTACATGGAGACCTAGAGGTGTCGTTATGCCCGCGCGGTCGTTAAATCTTAAATCCACCTTAACTTTTGCTACGTAACTCCATTTTTTTATTATAATATGTTTCTTGAAAGCTTGTAATGAGACGAAGGCCTTGGAAAATTACTACACCCTTGGGTGATGAAGATAGCATAACGGAAGGCTACTTGGAGACAAGGAGTCGTCATTTTTCTCACGCTAGCGTTAAATATTTAATCGGCCATAACTTTTGCTACGTAATGCTGTTTTCTTATCGTAATATATTTCTAGAAAGCTTATAATGAGATGAAGGCCCTAGAAATTATTGCATCATTGGGTGATGAAGATAGCGTAGCAGAAGATTACTTGAAAACTTAAGGTTGTCGTTATACCCGCGCGGTCGTTAAATCTTAAATCGGCCATAACATCCGATACGTAAATCTGCTTTCTTATTATATTATGTTTCTGTAAACCTTGTAATGAGACGAAGGCCTAGGAAAATTATTATATCATTGGGTGAAGGAGATAGCATAGTGGATGACTACGTGGAGACATAGGGTCGTCGTTATGCCCGCGTGGTCGTTAAATCTTAAATCAACCATAACTTTTGATACGTAACTCCATTTTCTTATTCTAATATGTTTCTGGAAAGATTGTAACAAGACGAAAGCCTTGAAAATTATTACATCATTGGATCATGAAAAACACCATATCAGAAGACTACTTGGAGACCTGGGGTCAACAATATGCCCGTGCAGTCGTTAAAATATTAAATCGGCCACAACTTTTGCTACGTAACTCCATTTTCCTATTATATTATGTTTCTAGAAAGCTTGTAATGAGATAAAGCCCCTAGAAATTTATTACATCATTGGGTGATGTAAATAGAATAGCGGAAGACTACTTGGAGACCTGAGGTCGTCGTTATGCCTGTGCGGTAGTTAAATCTTAAATTGGCCATAACTTTTGCTACATTACTCTGTTTTCTTAATATATCATGTTTCTGCACAGCTTGTAATGAGACGAAGGCCCTCAAAAGTTATTACGTCATTGGGTGATGTAGATAGTATAGTGGAAGAATACTTGGAGACATAGGATCGTCATTAGCCCACGCGGTCGTTAAATCTTAAATCGGCCATAACTGTTGCCACATTACTCCGTTTTCTTAATATATTATGTTTCTGGAAAGCTTGTAGTGAGCCAAAGGCCCGAGAAAGTTATTACATCATTGGGTGATGTAGATTGCATAGTAGAAGACTACTTGAAGACCTAGGGTCGTCGTTACGCCTGCATGGCCATTAAATCTTAAATCGGCCATAACTTTTGCTACTTTACTCCGTTTGGTCATTATAAAATGTTTCTGGAAAGTTTTTTAATGAGACGAAGGCCCTGGAAAACTATTACATCATTGGGTGATGAAGCTAGCATAGCGGAAGATTACTTGGAGATCTAAGGTGTTTGTGATACCAGCGCGATCGTTAAAATCTTAAATCGGCTATAACTTTTGCTATGTAACTCCGTTTTCTAATTATAATATGTTTTTAGTGAGCTTGTAATAAGACAAAGGCCCTGGAGAATTCTTATATCATTGGGTGATGAAAAAAGCATAGCGAAAGACTACTTGGAGACCTGGGGTCGACGTTATGCCCGCGCGGTCGTTAAATCTTAAATCGGCCATAACTTTTGCTACGTAACTTCGTTTTCTTAATATATTATATTTCTGGAAAACTTGTAATGAGACGAAGGGCCTGGAAAAGGATTACACCATTGTGTTATGTAGTTAGCCTAGCGAAAGACTATTTAGAGACCTAGGGTCGTTGTTACGCTCGCGCACTCGTGAAATCTTAAATCGGCCATAACTCCGTTTTCTGAATATAATATGTTTCTGGAAAGTTTGTAGTGAGACGAAGGCCCTGGTAAATTATTACATGATTGGGGGATGTAGATAGCGTAGCGGAGAGTACTTGGAGAACTAGGGTCGTTGTTACACCCACGCGGTCGTTAATCTTAAATCAATCATAACTTTTGCAACGTAACTTTGTTTTCTTATTACAACATGTTTTTAGTAATCTTGTAATAAGACGAAAGCCCTGGAAAATTATTGCATCGTTGGGTGATGAAGATAGTGTAGCAGAAGATTACTTGGAGACCTACGTTTGTCGTTATGCCTGTGCGGTCGTTAAATCTTAAATCGACCATAACATTTGATACATAACTCCATTTTCTTATAATAATATGTTTCGGTAAAGCTTGTAATGAGACTAAGGCCGTGGAAAATTATTACGTTAGTGAAGTAGATAGCATAGCGATATACTACTTGGAGACCTAGGGTCGTCGTTACGCTCGTGCGGTCGTTAATCATAAATTGGCCATAACTTTTGCTACTTTGCCCCGTTTTCTCAATATAATATGTTTTTGGAAAGCTTGTAATGAGACGAAGGCCGTGAAAAATTATCACACAATTGGGTGATGAAGCTAGCATAGCGGAAGATTACTTTGAAACATAAGGTTGTTGTTATACCTGCGCGGTCGTTAAAATCTTAAATCGGCTATAACTTTTGCTACGTAACTCTATTGTTTTATTATAATATGTTTCTGGTAATCTTGTAATAAGACAACGGCTAGAAAATTCTTACATCATTGGGAGAAGAAAACAGCATAGCGAAAGACTATTTCGAGACCTGGGGTCGATGTTTTGGACGCACGGTCGTTAAATCTTAAATCGGCCATAACTTCTGTTGCGTAACCCTATTTTCTTATTACATTATGTTTCTGGAAACCTTGTAATGAGACGAAGGCCCTGGAATATGATTACATCATTGGGTGATGTAGATAGTATAGCAGAAGACTACATGGAGAACTAGGGTCATAAGTTTTGCTACGTAACTCCATTTTTTCTTATTATAATGTGTTTCTAGTAAGCTTGTAATAAGATGAAGGCCCTGGAAATTATAGCATCATTGAGTGATGAAAACAGCATAGCGGAAGACTACTTGAAGACCTGGGATTGACGTTTTGCCCGCACAGTTGTTAAATCTTAAATCGGCCTTAACTTTTGCTACATAACACTGTTCTCTTATTATAATATGTTTCTAGAAAGCTTGTAATAAGGCAAAGGCTCTGGAAAATTATTACATCATTGGGTGATGAAGATAGTATAGCAGAAGATTACTTTGAGACCTAAGGTTGTCGTTATGCCTGTACGGTCGTTAAATATTAAATCGACCATAACATTTGATACGTAACTCAATTTTCTTATTATAATATGTTTTCGTAAAGCTTGTAATGAGACTAAGGCCATGGGAATTTATTATGTCATTGGGTGAAGTAAATAACATAGCGGGAGATGACTTGGAGACCTAGGGTCGTTGCTATGCCCGCGCGGTCTTTAAATGTTAAATCGGCCATAATTTTTGATACAAAACTCTGTTTTCTTTTTATAATATGTTTTTGGAAAGTTTGAAATGAGGCTAAGTCCTTGGAAAATTATTATGTCATTGGGTGAAGTAGATAGCATATCGGAATGCTACTTGGAGACCTAGGGTAATCGTTTTGGACATGCGGTCGTTAAATTTTAAATCGGCCATAACGTTTACTACGTAACTCTGATTTCTTACTATAATATGTTTTTTGAAAGCTTGTAATGAGATGATGGCACTGGGAAATTATTACATCGTTTGGTGATGAAGATAGCATAGAGGAAGACTACTTGGAGACTAAGGTTGTCGTTATAACCGCGCGGTCGTTAAATCTTAAAACGGGGATAACATTTAATATGTAACCTCATTTTCTTATTATAGTATGTCTCTTGAAAGCTTGTAATGAGACAAAGGTAGAAGAAAATTATTACACCATTGGGTGATGTAGATAGCACAGCAGAAGACGGCTTGGAGACCTACGGCCGTCGTTATGCCCGTACTGTCGTTAAATCTTGAGTCGGCCATAACTTTTGCTAAGTAACTTCATTTTCTTAATATAATATGTTTCTAGAATGCTTGTAGTGAGACAAAGGCCTAGAAAGTTATTACATCATTGGGCGATGTAGATAGCATAGCGAAAGACTACTTGGATACCTAGGGTCGTCATTATGCCCGCGCGGTCGTTCAATCTTAAATCGGCCATAACTTTTTCTACGTTACTTTGTTTTCTTAATATATTATGTTTCTGCAAAGCTTGTAGTGAGAAGAAGGCCCTAGGAAGTTATTACATCAATGGGTGATGTAGATAGCATAGCGGAAGACTACTTGGAGACCTGCGGTCGTCGTTACGCCCTTGCGGTCGTTAATTCTTAAATCAGCCATAACGTTTGTTACGTTACTCCATTTTCTTAATATAATATGTTTCTAGAAAGCTTGTAGTGAGACGAAGGCCCTGCAAGCTATTACATCATTGGGTGATGTTGATAGCATAACGGAAGACTACTTAAAGACCTAGGGGTCGTCGTTACGCCCACACAGGCGTTAAATCTTAAATCGGCCATAACTTTTGCTACTTTACTCCTTTTTCTTAATATATTATGGTTCTGGAAAGCTTGTAATAAGATGAAGGCCCTAGAAAATGATTACATCATTGAGTCATGTAGATAGCATAGCGGAAGGCAACTTAGAGACCTAAGGTCATTGTTATGCCCGCGCACTCGTTAAATTTTAAATCGACCATAATGTTTGCTACATAACTCCGTTTACCGAATATAATATGTTTCTGGAAAGCTTGTAATAAGATGAAGGCGCTGGAAAATTATTACATGATTGGGGGAGGTAGATAGCATAGCAGAGACTACTTGGAGAACTAGGCTTGTCGTTACACCTGTGCAGTCGTTAATCTTAAATCAGCCATAACTTCTGCTACGTAGCTCCGTTTTCTTATTATAATATGTTTCTAGTAATCTTGTAATAAGACGAAGGCCCTGGAAAATTATTGCATCATTGGGTGATGAAAACAGCATAGCGGAAGACCACTTGAAGACCTAGGGCCGATGTTATGCCCGCAAGAGTATTAAATCTTCAATCTGCCTTAACGTTTGCTACGTAACACCGTTCACTTATTATAATATGTTTCTGGAAGCGTAGTAATGGGACAAGGACGCTAAGTTTTGCTACGTAACTTTGTTTTCTTATTATAATATGTTTCTAGTAAACTTGTAATAAGAGGAAGCCCTGGAGAATTATTACATCATTGGGTGATGAAGATAGCATAGCGGAAGATTACTTGGAGACCTAAGGTTGTCGTTATTCCCACGCGGTTGTTAAATCTTAAATCGGCTATAATTTTGCTATGTAACTCCGTTTTCTTACTTTGATATGTTTTTGGAAAGCTTGTAATGAGATGATGGCACTGGGAAATTATTACATCGTTTGCTGATGAAGATGGCATAGCGGAAGACTACTTGGAGACAAAAGTTGTCGTTATGTTCGCACGGTTGTTAAATCTTAAAACGAGGATAACATTTAATACGTAACTCCATTTTCTTATTACAGTATGTTTCTTGAAAGCTTGTATTGAGACGAAGGCCGTGGAAAATTATTAAACCATTGGGTGATGTAGATAGCACAGTAGAAGATTACTTGGAGACCTGGGGTCGTCGATATGCCCGCATTGTCGTTAAATCTTGAGTCAGCCATAAATTTTGTTAAGTAACTCCATTTTCTTAATATAATATGTTTCCAGAAAGTTTATAGTGAGACAAAGGCCCTAGAAAGTAATTACATCATTAGGTTATGTAGATAGTATAGCGGAAAACTACTTGGAGACCTAGGGTCGTCGTTACGCCCACGCGGTCGTTTAATCTTAAATCGGCCATAACTTTTTCTACATTGCTCTATTTTCTTAATATAATATGTTTCTGGAAAGCTTGTAGTGAGACAAAGGCCCTAGAAAGTAACTACATCATTGAGTGATGTAGATAGCATAGCAGAAGACTACTTGGAGACCTAGGGTCGTCGTTATGCCAGCGCTGTCGTTAAATCTTAAGTCGGCCATAACTTTTGCTACATAACTCCGTTTTCTTATTAATATGTTTCTAGAAACCTTGCGATGAGATGAAGGCCCACAAAAATTACTACATCATTGAATGAGATAGAGAGCATAGCATAAGACTACTTCGAGACACAAGGGCGTCGTTATGGCCGTGCAGTCCTTAAATTTTAAATAGGACATAGCTTTTGTTACGTATCTCCGTTTTCTTACTATAATATGTCTCGGTAAGTTTTTAATAAGACGAAGGCCCTGGAAAATTATTACATCATTGGGTGATGAAGATAACATAGTGGAAGATTACTTGGGGACCTAAGGTTGTCGTCAAGCCCGTAAGGTCGTTAAATGCTAAATCGGCCATAACATTTGAGACGTATCTCCATTTTCCTATGATAATATATTTTCTGTAAAACTTGAAATGAGAGAAAGTCCTTGGAAAATTATTACGTCATTGGGTGAAGTAGATAGCATATTGGAAGTCTACTTGGAGACCTAGGGTAATCGTTATGGATGCACGGTCATTAAATCTTAAATCGACCATAACTTCTACTACGTTACACCATTCTCCTATTGTATTACGTTTCTTCAAAGCTTGTACTGAGACGAACACCCTAGAAAAATATTACACCATTGGGTGATGTAGATAGCACAGCGGAAGACTACTTGGATACCTGGGGTCGTTGTTATGCCCGTGCTGACTTTAAATCTTAAACCGGCCAAAACTTTTGCTACATTACTCTGTTTTCTTAATAAAATATGTTTCTGGAATGCTTGTAATGAGACGAAGGCCTTGGCAAACTATTACATCGTTGGGTGATGAAGCTAGCATAGCGGAAGATTACTTGTAGACCTAAGGTTGTTATTATACCTGGACGGTCGTTAAAAATCTTAAATCGGCCATAACTTCTGATACGTAACTCTGTTTTGGTATTATAATACGTTTCTGGTAAGCTTGTAATAAGACAAAGGCCCTGTTAAATTCTTACATCGTTGGGTGATGAAAATAGCATAGCGAAAGACTATTATGAGACCTGGGGTTGACTTAATGCCCGCGCGATCGTTAAATTTTAAATCGGCCATAACTTTTTCTACGTAACTCCATTTTCTTATTATCTTATGTTTCTGGAAAGCTTGTAATGAGACGAAGGCCTAGAAAATGATTACATCATTGGGTTATGTAGATAGCATAGCGGAACACTGCTTGGAGACCTAGGGTCGTTGTTACGGTCGCACACTCGATAAACTCAAATCAGCCATAACCTTTGCTGCATAACTTCGTTTTCTGAATAAAATATGCTTCTGGAAAGGTTGTAATGAGATGAAGGCCCTAGAAAATTATTACATGATTGGTAGATGTAGACAGTATAGCAGAGACTACTTAGAGAACTAGGGTCGTCGTTATGCCTGCGAAGTCGTTAATCTTAAATCAACCGTAACTATTGATACGTAACTACGTTTTCTTATTATAATATGTGTCTAGTAATCTTGTAATAACACGAAGGCCAAGAAAATTATTGCATCATTAGGTGATGAAAACAACATAGTGGAAGACTACTTGAAGACCTAGGGTCGATGTTATGCCCGCACAGGTATTAAATTTTAAATCGGCCTTAACTTTTGCTACGTTATGCCGTTCACTCATTCTAATATGTTTCTGGAAAGGTACTAATGAGACAAAGACCCTAAGTTTTGCTATGTAACTCCGTTTTCTTATTATAATATATTTCTAGTAAGCTTGTAATTAGACGAAGGCCTTGGAAAATTATTGAATCATTAGGTGATGAAGATAGCATTCCGGAAGATTACTTGAAGACCTACGGTTGTCGTTATGCCCGCGCGGTCGTTAAATCTTAAATCAGCCATAACATTTGATACTATCTCCGTTTTCTTATTATAACATATTTCTGTAAAGCCTGAAATGTGATGAAGTCCTGGGACAATTATTATATCGTTGGCTAAAGTAGATAGCATATCGGAAGACTACTTGGAGACCTAGGGTAATCGTTATGGATGCACGGTCATTAAATCTTAAATCGGCCGTAACTTTTGCTACGTTACTCTGTTTTCCTATTATATTATGTTTCTTGAAAGCTTGTACTTAGACGAATGCCCTGGAAAATTATTACACCATTGGGCGATGTAAATAGTACAGCGGAAGACTGCTTGGATACCTGGAGTCGTCGTTATGCCCGCGCGGTCTTTAAATCGTAAATTGGCCAAAACATTTGCTACGTAACTTCGTCTTCTTATTATATTATGTTTCTAGAAATCTCGAAATGAGACGAAGGCCCTGGAAAATTACTACATCATTGGGTGATGTAGATAGTATAGCGAAAGACTACTTGGAGATCTGGGGTCGTCATTACGATCGCGCAGTCGTTAAATCTTAAATCGGCCACAACTTTTGCTACGTAACTCCATTTTGTTACTGTAATATGTTTTTACAAAGCTTATAATGAGATGATGGCACTGGGAAATTATAACATCGTTTGGTGATGAAGATGGCATAGCAGAAGATTACTTGGAGACTAAGGTTGTCATTATGTCCGCACGGTCGTTAAATCTTAAAATGGGGATAACACTTAATATGTAACCTCATTTTCTTATTATAATATGTCTCTTGAAAGCTTGTAATGAGACAAAGGCCGTGGAAAATTATTACACCATTGGGTGATGTAGATCGCATAGTGGAAGAAACCTTACAATGAGATGAAGGCCCTCGAAAACAACTACATCATTGAATGATATAGATAGCATTGCGTGAGACTACTTTAAGACCCAGAGGCGTCGTTACGCCCGTGCAGTCGAGAAATTTAAATCAGACATAGTTTTTATTTCGTAACTCTGTTTTCTTATTATAATATGTTTCTGGTAAGTTTCTAATGAGATGAAGGCCCTAGAAAATTATTACATCATTGGGTGATGAAGATAACATAGCGGA
>QLOD02139583.1:0-18940 GCA_003260245.2 Sideroxylon spinosum | reverse complement strand
ACTCTCACCTCCAGATGGTTTTAGTTATGAGGATTTCTTCGCTAGAAGATCAGAGGCTCTTCTAGAAGTTATTCGTCTTGAAGCTCGGATGAAGAAGCAACATATGAAGGTATTTGTCTATCAATTTTTTTTGGGGGGGCTCTTTAATTTATAATGCAGGGGAAGAAGGTAGAAGGTAAGGGGATATTGGACAACATGTTGACCTTGTTAAAAAAAAAAATAGTACAAAAGGTTACAATTGAGAATAAAAAATGGGCTGAACTGATCCCCAAATAAATAGTGGAGCTTAGGATGTTCCCCCGAGATTTTCAAACCGTGTTTTAGGTTGGGTACTTTTCTGAACATGAGGGTAGACATGATTAATAGTAACAACCACATAAAAGATTTCTATATTTTAAAGCCATGTTTTTTTTTTTTTTTTTTTTGTGTTGAATAAATAAGAATTTCTTTCAAGGCATCAAAGAATGCCACCCCTTTACAACAAGAACAGCCTCGAAAGAAACAATTACACTTCCATATGCTCAACAAAATCCGAAAAATAGGCAAATCCGGAATTCTATCCTTGGACTATAAAATAGGTAAAAATAATGCTTTTCAATCTATACAATGGAACTTCAATGGCAGATCCACCAATCCCAACTCCTCTATAAAATCATTTAAAGTTCTCACAGAACTTGGAATATAAGTGCAACCGAGTCATCAAGTCTTTCCTGTGTAAATCTGATAGTGTTCAAATCATCACTAAACACCATGCCTTTTCCCGCCTGAATGCAATACCAGCTCCTTCCAAAAAGAAGCTCTCTCATTAGTAATTACTGGTCCATATACTTTTGCAATGCTAAAGCCATGTTATTCAAATTTCTGAAGCCTTCGTGGATGACATGTTCGGAAGAAGGCTGTGAAACAGCAGCAATGCTGATAGCATTGGTTCTTGAGGTGTGTCGTGGAATGTATGTGTACTTAGCGGGTCACAGAAGTTGTAGACCCAACAACTGCTATGGGTTGCATTCAATGTTAGAAACGATTTTTGTTTCCTTAGTCCCTTGAGATTCAATAGCGTATCTTTAGTAGATTTTTTTTGTGTACCCAAGAGGCATGGATACTTTGTACAGATTATAGACTGATATGAGAATATTTTATGGTGGGCATACAACAAAAAGTTGTATTTCTTTTATATAAATATATATATTTTGACTAGCTAAATATATATGAATACAATATCCACAAGAAAAGTAGTTCAATAATTCAACTGTTGTACTTGATTGGAATTTTCACCATCACCAGGATGCAAATCCAAGTGTTTTCATCCAAGTTTTAGAGCAATTTCTCTAGAGATAAGAGTCATCTTTTCCAAGTCGAAAAAAAAAAATAGAAATATTGCTCTAATTTTGGATGGAAATACTTGGAATTGCATCCTCATTTTGTTGAAAATTCCTATCAAGTGCAGTAGTTGAATAAGCAACCAAATGCTCTAAAACTTGTATGGGAAATTGGTTTAGCTCAAGCATCTCTTGCCATGCTAGAGAATTTGGAGGGAGTTGGCTATGATGCCAAAGGACAGAGGCTCTTTATCTGGTAAAGAAGAGTCTAGTGACTATCATGTGTCAGTGCATTCTCCTGTCTCCTTATTCATTGTTCCACATGATACATGTAGGTGTGATAGAACTTAATTCGCAACCAACTTGCACCTATCAGTTTCCTTTGAGATTCACTTCTGGAAAATGGGTTGAAAGTAAATTTTATGGGATTTATTGATTTATTTATTTTTCTATTCTTTTTTCCCTTATTTAATTCGCGTGTGTGCACGTGCATGTGTGTGTGTTTTGTTATTGCTGTTTCTAGGCTAATTCTATTCCTGTTGTCTTGGTTCAGAACAGTGGAAGGTGTGATAAGAACGATGGTGATGAAAAGGTTGGTAATTGGCATCCAATGGCTTTCTTTTATTAATATTTTGATCTTGGGGAATATAGAGATGATTGGTATTGCTTAATTCGGTTCACAGATTCTTCCAAATGGGATTCCTCGGATTCCCAATCTAGTCGAAGCAATAGCAAATGTCGTCTTAAACGGTAGCGAGAGTGTTTTGGTTGATCAGAAGCTTATTGAAGGACCTAACCCAAATGATCGGGGAAAGTGGTGGATTCCTACCATTTTGGTATTTCAAGTAAGCTTCTAAATCTGCAGGGTTGCTGATAGGGCTGGACAATGGCCCGGCTGGGCCTGTAATAATTTTTTTACTTGCGAGGTCGGGTGGTTCCTATAAAAAATGGGTCTAGGTTTAATTCTTAGCCTTAGTTTCGAAAGTTTTTTTTGGTAGTTGGTTTTTTGTTTTTGTTTTTGTTTTTTTTTTCCTGGAAAAATTAAAAAGTTAGTTTTTTAGTTCTTTGTCAATTTAACATATTTATTCTTAATGGTTTAAAAAAAAAATTAAAATATAAGAGGGTGGTTTTGGTCATTTTTGAAAAAATCAAAAAGCATGGTAGTTAATAGTTAGCTTTTAAATAGTCATTCCCAAATGTATACTCCTGCGTTATAAAACCATTTATTTATTTATTTTGTAAAAATGGTTTAGTACTAAAATAAATAATTTTTTTTTTTTATAAATTTTGATATAGAAACTTAATTTTTATAAGTAAATATAAACAAAATAGTACATGAATATATAATAAATAAATAAATGTTTTTTTAATTTTTTTGGGGTTGGTTCGATGAGCTCAACCCTAACCCGGCCCGAATAACTTAACGGGTTCCTTAAATTTTTCAGGATAGTAGTGTGTTTGGAGTTATATAAAATTGTATAAAATTTTATAAAAGTTAATGTCTCATGATTTGTACAGCTAGTAAAAAGGTTAAATTGTACAGTCTCGTAATTCATGTTTGTAGAGATTTATAAAGTTTTGTTTTGGAATGTAGAGTTCCAAACGGAGCCAGTATCCTACGTGTTTGGGTGAGACGGGCTTAAAATGTTTATATAAGAGAAAATTGTGTCCAAGTCATACTTTATAGACTTATAAGAGTCTAAGTCATACAAAAAAAATGATCGTTTTTAAGTCATAGTTGTGTAGAAAGATTTGTAATTAAGTCACACATTTAAGTGGGTCCCACGAATAAGTTTTAAATAATTTTCTAATATACCAATAATACCATTTGTTTCTATAATTCAGTTATAATTGACAAATGAGCTACTATTTTTATAGGAATCATTTTGATCCCATTGTCTCTCTCACCTCTCACGTCTCACCTATACATACACTGGTATATCTAAAATAATACACAGTTTTATTCATGAAGATTGGAAGAAAATAGGTTTTATTGCACGTTCGAAGGAGGACTGGAGGAGTATCACGTTGATCCCATTGTCTCTTTCACCTCTCATGTCTAACCTATACATATACTGGTATATCTAAAATAATATACAATTTTATTCGTGAAGATTTGAAGAAGATAGGTTTTACCGCACGTTCGAAGGAGGAGTATCTACAAATCTGTATCACGCAGTCGATTTTATCCTGTCAACGATTCCGGTAGTCATGTCTTTCAATCTGTTGTTGATATGTAAGTATAGTTTGGAGACTTTTGTGGTAAATGTTAATTATGAAATATTGTTTTCAGATTTTGCGTTGAAGGTGTGTAAGAATTGGTGTAGTTTGAATGTGAAAAATGTGATATTTAGTTACTCAATCCATGAACATCCTTTATGTTTTTTGAGAAATGAAGTTGATTTTAAAAATATGATGATGTTGGCTCGTATGGCTGGGTTGTGTTATGTATCGATTGATGTATTTGATGGCAGTTAGAACACAGTTCCCCACAGTATTGTCTCTCGTAACAGTACCGGTACTGTCTCTGATAACAGTACCGATACTGTGTCACATATTATGTCAAGCGGTACCGTTTGCAGTGGGGGTAATGGTGTGTATTTGTATGATGATTCTTGCGATGTTGATGTGAATCGTAGTTCATGTTCAAGCAGTAGGGATAGACCATTGTTGTGTTCTAATTGGTTGTCGTTAATATTGAGGGAGGGACAAGAATTTTTTAGAGGTATTGATGGGTTTCGGGATGCAATTTGTTAATATGCTATAGATGTTGGCTTTGAGTTCATGTATGAGAGGAATAATAAGAGCGTAGTTGAAGTTGTGTGCGCTAAGAAGTTCGCGGAAGGCTGTCATTGGTCAATTGTTGCGTCGTTGTCAACAGTTAATGGTAATTTTTACATAAGAAAATTCCACAATATTCATAAATGTGGTCTGACAATTATTAGGGATAGTTGTAAGAGGATGAGCAGGAAACTTTTGGGTAAGTTGATTGCTGAGCAGCTATCATCAAAACCTTCAATATCACAAGTGGACATTATTGTATTTTTTAAAAGTAACTATGGCATGCAACTTAGCTATGATAAAGCTTGGAGTGCTGTAGAGAAGGCTAAAGCCATGATTTATGGTGACTACAACGATTCGTTTAATCATTTAAGATTGTATGTCAAGGCTGCAATGGATCTTGACCCAGGCAGTCATATTGTGTTGGATGTGGATGAGGGTACAAGCCAGTTTAGACGGTTGTTTGTATCATTTGGGACGAGTATACGTGGATTCAAATATTGCAGGCCTATCGTTTTTATCGATGGTACGTTTTTTAAGTCACGTTTCAAGGGTGTTTTGTTGGTAGCTACTAGGAAAGATGCGAATAATGGTGTGGTATTGTTCTCAAATTTACGGTACTATTGTATGGCTAGTTAGCTTGTTCTTTAGAATTGCATGTGGTACTGTCAAAATTATATGGGGTACTATCGAATTTGCATTTGGTACTGTCTAAATTCAATATGGTACTGTCAAAATTATGTTTGGTACTATTGACATTGTATCTGGTATTGTTAAAATTATATATGGTATTGTCCAAATAGTCCCTGGTATTGTCAATATCACAGTACCAGATTGATAATGTGAAATTATATGTGGTACTGTCATGTATAAAACAATTATATTGGAAAAGTACCAAATATGTCTATTATCCAGACAGTAGGACATATATTGTTGACAGTACCACATATTTAGTTGACAGTATCAGATTGATAATTTGAACTTATATGAGGTACTCTTATGTATAAAACGAATGCTCTCGATAAAACAGTACCAAATATATATGTTATACAGACAGTACAACATGTAATGGTTGACAGTACCACATATATGGTTAGTAGTACCACATGTGTGTTTTAACGAGTTTAATTTTGTATTTTTGGTTGATGTTTTTATTAAGATTGTGTTGTGAAGATGTGATTCATATGGTATTATTTTTTGATAAAAAGATGTTTTTAAAAAGATGTTTTTGATAAAAACATATTTAGTTGTTCATATTTTTAAATGTTCATATGCAGGGTTATTTTCATTGGCATTTGCCGTTGTTGATTCAGAGAATTTTGATAATTGGTCTTGGTTCCTTGGTCATTTGCGCGAGATATTGGATCCCTCTGAAGATTTTACATTTGTTTCTGATCAAAACCCTGAATTGATGGAATCTTTGCCAATCAAGTTTCCCACATCTCATCACTTTTTCTTTCTACAACATTTGAAGAACAATTTGAGGGAAAAATTTAGTCGTGGTAATGCATCTAATGTGTCCCGTGAATATATTATGAACTTCTTTTGTCAATGTGCCTATGCTCCCACAGTTGCAGCTTTTAAGGAGAAGTTAGATGTGTTAAAGACGAAAGGTGGTACAATTGTTAATAATTTTTTGATTGGATTGCCTGTGCAAAATTGGACTAATGCGGTATTCATCTGGTAGAAGGTGGTGAGATGTATTCAAATGCCATTGAATCTTTTAACTCATGGATTCTTGAAGAAAGAAGTCTGCCAGTGGCACATTTGGTGGACAATATAAGGGTAAAATTAATGGAATGGTTTGCCATCAGAAAGGGCAATGCTGCAAAGTGGAATTGTGAGCTATGCCTAAGGATGGAAGAGAAATTTGTTTTGCTTGTTGATGCTGGTAGAACATGGAGTGTTAAGTGTGTTCAAATACTGTTTATGAAGTATTTTCTAATCCAACAACAATTATTGATTCGGTGAATAGAACATGTATTTGTTATGATTGGTAAATTTCTGGTTTTCTTTGCTTTCATGCATTTGCTATTATTGGGAGAATTAGTAGACCTTTAAGTGAATTTATGATGAGTACTTTTATATGGATAAGTACAGATTGGCATACGAAGGTGTTATTGTTCCGATACCGATAGCTAAAATACAAGAGTTTGATGATTCTGATAGTTGTTTGATATTACCTTCATTGACAAAGAGACCTGCTGGAAGGCCAAAGAAGCATAGGATTAGATCAACGGGTGAGTTTGTGTGAAGATTTCGTTGTGGTCGTTGTGGTCGCCTTGGCTCTCATAACAAGAAAGACTTGTAAAGAGTCGTTGAGTAGATTTTTATTTTTTCTTGTTTTTACCTAGAATTTTTCTGTGCAAAATGATGTTTTTTTTTGTATGGTACTGTTTTTGAATTAATAATGTGTATGTTTCAATCGATTCATGTAAATGTTATTTTTCACCTATTTTTTTGTTTTTTCATGTTGATTCATTGGTATGATTACCATATATAGTTAAAGTATCACATGTAATTTCGACAGTATCAGTTACAATTTTGACAGTACCACATAAAATTTTGACAGTACCATGTGTAATATTGACAGTACTATGTTGGTACTATCAAAATTATATGTGGTACTGTTATGTATATATAGTTAATAATCCTGTAAAACTTATCTGGTTGAGAGTACCACATATTCATATACTCACAGTAATACACACACATGGCTGACAGTACCACATATGTGGTTGATAGTACCAGGTTGATAATGTTAACCTTATATGTGATACTGCTATGTATAAAATGAATGCTCTTATAAAAACAGCACCATTCAGTAATAATGTCATCACAACTACTATAAAAAAAAAAGTTGAATATACAAGTATGTTGTTACAAAGAATCAACATAATGTAAACAAACTGTTCACTTATAATATATTCATTACAATCATTATGTTTGTAGATCACTAATGGAAAGAAATTGTGATATCATCCCTGCTCGATAAGCTTGTATTGCTTCTTGTGACGGCGTCACATCAATTGGCTCATCAGTTCACAAGCATTGCATTATGTAGCATACAAATACGCCGCAATCAACACTGCACTCAAGATTTTATTGGTTGTAAGAATTTAGTTAAAGGTGTTTGATAATCTGCATGAAGATAAGAGGATGTACTTACGTTCCAAATCCTTGTTATGGACAATTTGTTACAGAAACCATTGGGTATTCGAATTTTGTGCTGGTGTGTTGGATGTTCTTTGTGATTGGATCGTTTAGATATTGATCTTTAAGCTTGAACTCCACATATCTTTCTGATACAATATGTGAACACAATACCAGTTGTAATAAACAGTATCGATACAGTCGTAAACAGGAGAAAATAGTACTAATCAAATTATGTATAAAATTTACACACCAAATCTTACCACTTTATTTGCATTCTGAAAATACAAATCTTTAACATTTGCTCTACGTGGTTTATAGAGTTATAATATGTCCATGTTCACGTGTCTCTATCCAATACCAATAGAGTCCAGTGGTTGAGACCAGCAGGGATTATGGTTCCACTTGTATTCAAAGGGAATACAAGCAGTCTGTATGAATCAGTTAATTGTAGCTTTTGATCAATTTCACTTAGTCAAGCTGCATGATATTTCTCAAATACGATAAATTTCTGCAATAATTAAAATTGCATATTGTCAGCCCTTTTTTTTTAATTTTTTTGACAGTTGTGTTAAACAAATATGTGAACAAGAAATTAATATGTTTTACCCAACACAAGCTGCTGAAGTAGAGGCATCTATTGGGGAAAGTACTGTGAATTGATTCTTGTTGACTTAATTCCAGATAGTGCGCACGACAGTCAATAACTTTGGCAAATAGTTTTATTAGTAAATCACTTACTAATTTGTTGATGGTAAGAAATAATTAAAATATTTTATTACTAGCGTAGAAGAAATCAATGAATCATATATACGTACCATGTTGGCTATACAGTCATTGGTTATGAGGTTGTAGATATCTTCAATGGTAATCATGAATTGCGGTTGATTTGGTGTAGCACAAACAGTTGTATTGTGTTGTGTGTATACAATGAGATGCAAGTAAGATTAGCAAAAAAAAAAAAAAAAATTAGAAACAAGATGAGTTGACTAATTGTTAAACAGTACCAGATAAATAAACAAAAGTACCAATTATTGTAAACAGTACCATGTAAAAAAAGGAAAAAAATTATAGTACTAAGTATAACTTTGATAGTACCACATACAATTTTACAATTGCAGGTATAATTTTGACAGTACCAGGTATAACAATGACAGTAACACATAAACTTTTGACGGTACTTGATATATGATTGACAGTACCACATATAACAATGGCTGTAGCACATATGTGGTGACAGTACAAGATGTATGGTTCATATTATGTACAAAAGAAATATCATACCATGATGTTGTCAATACTCAAACTACTGACAATACCACGTATATGGTTGACATTATGACATATGGTTCATATTTTGACAGTATTAGGTATATGGTTGATCGTACCACATAAAACAATAACAGTACCACATATATGGATAATTAATATACTGGACAAGTAACATTAAAAAATAGAGTTAAATCGTATCTTACCCTTGCCCGTGATTATCAATGAGTTCTCGGATTCGTTTTTTTCTAAATTTGAAAGATGTGTGTTTTATTCAAAAGTTACAATGATCTGCTTGATTGAAGGTCTCTTGGGCATTCGTGATTCAGCTTTAGATAGTTATAGAAGATCAACGTCTATGATGTCAGATTCTTGATATTTGGTGTCAGCTGCTGGAGTGGTTGTCTTTTATTTTTTTTGCAACCTTTTTCTTGCCACTGTATGTGTACTAGGAATCTCTTTTCTTTTAACGTGTTTTCCCCTTCAGCCTCTTGTATATTGAAGCTTGTTCTTTGATATCTGATGAGGCTTTGGCTTGCTCTGTTATTTCATGGACGCTAGTTTCTTGAAAGTCAGCTCCGTTGCATTGACGCTGTCAAGTTCTGCCTTCAATTTTGAGTTTTGGAAGTTGAGATCTTCATTTTCAAGGAATGGTTTTGTAATATGGTCATCCTTTTCGCTCGTGTATTTGTTCCAAACTTGCCAAAACTAAGGTAACTAGATCAGTTTGTTGCTCAATAGGTATTGATTGTGATGTTTCAGGCTCTTTTGTCCCCTTTACCGGTGTTGTTTCTAGAACTGGTCCAACATGCTCATCTGGCAATTTAGATGGCAATATGTTTGGTATTATCGATGGTACTATTTCTGAAGCAGTTTCAGCCCTTCCAATTGGGTCACCCAGTGATGATGGTTCATCGGAAAAAGTACCAGATTGATTGTGTTCAGGAGTTTTTGGTTCATCTTGAGCAACAGTACCATATACCTTTGTTGTCGTTTTGGGATGTTGTATGTTTGACTTCAACTTGTAAAGAACGTCAGAAATGAGCAAATCGTCGTCACTCAGCATTTCAGTTGTTTTACTGATTGTTTCAGGTTCTTTTTCTTCTGAATCTTTGTTATTTTCTTCCTTTGTTTTAGGTTCTTTTTCTTCATGACATATAACCTGATATTTGTTTTATAAATTACAGAATTTATTAGTATGCGAATGAATATATTGTTTAATATTATATGATTTATTTAATTAGAAATAGTACCTGATCTTGCTTCAACTTTTTGAATTTTGTATTTTAAATGCATTGGACAATGTCTTTAGATCCCACACAATGCATCTAGGTATCCCAATTTTTTGTGCTTGTTGGACTAGGGTGGTGTGCTCGCAGATCCAGTACTGCGTAATTTGTTATGGTTCATTAGCTGAATGAATACAATAATACAGTACCACACATAATATTGATAGTACCAGATACAATTTCGACAGTACCACAGATAATTTTGACAGTACCACACATAATTTCGACAGTACCACACATAATTTCGACAGTTATGCATTCAACTAATGCATCATAACATTGTATGTGGTACTATCAAAATTGAATGTATTACTGTCGAAATTATGTGTGGTACTGTCAAAATTATCTGTGGTACTGTCAATATTATGTGTGGTACAGTCTTATTGTATTCATTCAGGTAATGAACCATAAAACAAATTATGCAGTACTGGATCTGCGAGCACACCACCCTAATCCAACAAGCACAAAAGACTGGGATACCTAGATGCATTGTGTGGGATCTAAAAACATTGTCCAATGCATTGAAAAATACAAAACTCAAAAAGTTGAAGCAAGATTAGGTACTATTTCTGGTTAAATAAATCATACAACATTGAACAATATATTCATTCGCATATTAATGAATTCTATAATTTATAAACAAAATATCAGGTAATACGTCATGAAGAAAAAGAACCTAAAACAAAGGAAGAAAATAACAAAGATTCAGAAGAAAAAGAACCTGAAACAATTAGTAAAACAACTGAAATGCTGAGTGACGACGATTTGTTCATTTCTGACGTTCTTCACAAGTTGAAGTCAAACATACAACCTTCCAAAACGACAACAAAGGTATATGGTATTGTTGCTCAAGATGAACCAAAAACTTCTAAACACGATCAATCTGGTACTTTTTCCGATGAACCATCATCACTGGGTGACCCAATTGGAAGGGCTGAAACTGCTTCAGAAACAGTACCAGTGACAATACCAAACATACTGCCATCTAAATTGCCAGATGAGGATGTTGGACCAGTTCTAGAAACAACACCGAAAAAAGGGGACAGAAGAGCCTGAAACATCACAATCAATACCGGTTGAGCAATAAACTGATCTAGTTACCTTAGTTTTGGCAAGTTTGAACCACGAACAAATACACGAGCTTGAGCAACAACTCAGGGAAAAAGAAGATAGGATTGCTTCGTTTGAACAAACAAATCAGGGAAAAGGATGACCATATCACAAAACCATTCCTTGAAAATGAAGATCTCAACTTCCAAAACTCAAAACTGAAGGCAGAACTTGACAGCGTCAATGCAACAGTTGAATTGTTAAGAGCTGACTTTCAAGAAGCTAGCGTCCATGAAATAACAGAACAAGTCAAAGCCTCATCAGATACCAAAGAACAAGCTTCAATATACAAGAGGCTGAAGGGGAAAACACGCCAAAAGAAAAGAGATCCTTAGTACACATACAGTGGCAAGAAAAAGATTGCAAAAAAAATAAAAGATAGCCACTCCAGCAGCTGACATCAAATATCAAGAAGCTGACATCGTAGACGTTGATCTTCTATAACTGTCTAAAGCTGAATCACAAATGTCCAAGAGACCTTTAACCAAGCAAATCATTGTAAATTTTGAAGAAAACATACATCTTTCAGATTTAGAAAAAAAAAACGAATCCGAGAACTCATTGATAATCACGGGCAAGGGTAAGATACGATTTAACTCTATTTTTTAATACTACTTGTCCAGCATATTAATTATCCATATATATGGTACTGTCATTGTTTTATGTGGTACGATCAACCATATACCTGGTACTGTCAAACATGAACCATATGTGGTAATGTCAACCATATACGTGATACTGTCAGTAGTTTGGATATTGACAACATCACGGTATGATATTTCTTTTGTACATAATATGAGCCATACATCTGATACTGTCACCATATATGTGCTACAGCCATTGTTATATGTGGTACGGTCAACCATATATCAAGTACCGTCAAAAGTTTATGTGGTACTGTCATTGTTATACCTGTTACTGTCATTGTTATACCTGGTACTGTCAAAATTATACCTGCTATTGTAAAATTGTATGTGGTACTATCAAAATTATACTTGATACTGTAATTGTTTTCCTTTTTTACATGGTACTGTTTACAATAATTGGTACTTTTGTTTATTTATCTGGTACTGTTTAACAATTAATCAACTCATCTTGTTTTTTTTTTTTGGCTAATCTTATTTACATCTCATTGTATACACACAACACAGTGCAACTGTTTTTGCTACATCAAATCAACCGCAATTCATAATTACCATTGAAGATATCTACAGTCTCATAACCAATGACAGTATAGCCAACATGATACGTATATATGATTCATTGATTTCTTCTACACTAGTAATAAAATATTTTCACTATTTCTTACCATCAACAAATTAGTAAGTGATTTACTAATAAAATTATTTGCCAAAGTTATTGACTGTCATGCGCACTATCTGGAATCAAGTTAACAGGAATCAATTTACAGCACTTTCCCCAATAGATGCCTCTACTTCAACAGCTTGTGTTGGGTAAAACATATTAATTTTTTTATTCACATATTTATTTAACACAGCTGTCAAAAAAATTTAAAAAAAAACTGACAATATGTAATTTTAATTATTTCAGAAATTTGTCCTATTTGAGAAATATCATGCAGCTAGACTAAGTAAAATTGATCAAAAGCTACAATTAACTGATTCATACAGACTGCTTGTATTCCTTTTGAATACAAGTGGAATCATAATCCCTGCTGATCCCAACCACTGGACTCAATTGGTATTAGATAGGGACACGTGAACATAAACACACTATAACTCCATAAACCACGTAGAGCAAATGCTAAAGATTTGTATTTTCAGGATGCAAATAAAGTGGTAAGATTTGGTATGTAAATTTTATACATAATTTGATTGGTACTATTTTCTGCTGCTTACAACTGTATCGGTACTGTTTATTACAACTGGTACTGTGTTCAAATTTTGATTGTTAATTGTCACATTGTATCAGAAAGAGTATGTGGAGTCCAAGCTTAAAGATCAATATCTAAACGATCCAATCACAAAGAACATCCAACACACCAGCACAAAATTCGAATACCCAATGGTTTCTGTAACAAATTGTCCATAACAAGGATTTGGAACGTAAGTACATCCTCTTATCTTCATGCAGATTATCAAACACCTTTAACTAAATTCTTACAACTGACAAAATCTTGAATGCAGTGTTGACTACGGCGTATTTGTATGCTACATAATGCAATGCTTGTCAACTAATGAGTCAATTGATGTGATGTTGTCACAAGAAGCAATATAAGCTTATCGAGCAGGGATAATATCACAATTTCTTTCCATTAGTGATCTACAAACATAACGATTGTAATGAACATATTATAAGTGAATAGTTTATTTACATTATGTTGATTCTTTGTAACAACATACTTGTATATTCAACTTTTTTTTATAGTAGTCGTGATGACATTATTATTAAATGGTGCTGTTTTTACAAGAGCATTCATTTTATACATAACAGTACCACATATAAGGTTAACATTATCAACCTGGTACTGTCAACCGCATATATGGTACTGTCAGCCATGAATGTGTGGTACTGTGAGTATATGAATATGTGCTACTCTCAACCAGATAAGTTTTACAGGATTATTAACTATATATATAACAGTACCACATATAATTTTGACAGTACCAACATCGTACTGTCAACATTACACATGGTACTGTTAAATTTTATGTGGTATTGTCTAAATTGTAACTGATACTGTCGAAATTACATGTGGTACTATCAAAATTATACTTGGTACTGTTAACTATAAATATGGTAATCATACCAATGAATCAACATGAAAAAACAAAA
Organism: Sideroxylon spinosum; assembly: GCA_003260245.2. NCBI lineage: Eukaryota > Viridiplantae > Streptophyta > Magnoliopsida > Ericales > Sapotaceae > Sideroxylon > Sideroxylon spinosum. The sequence continues at coordinate 5,223 of QLOD02139583.1, read as the reverse complement.
AAATAGCTGAAAAATAACATTTACACGAATCGATTGAAACATACTCATTATTAATTCAAAAACGGTACCATACCTAAAAAAAAAAAGAAACACCATTTTGCATAAAAAAAATTTAGGTAAAAACAAGAAAAAATAAAAATCAACTCAACGGCTTTTTGCAAGTCTTCTTATTATGAGAGCCAAGACGACCACAACGAAATTTTCGCACAAGCTCACCCGTTGATTTAATCGTATGCTTCTTTGGCCTTCCAGTAGGTCTCCTTGTCAATGGAAATGATATCAAACAACTATCAGAATCATCAAACTCTTGTATTTTAGCTGTCGGTATCGGAAAAATAACACCTTCATATGTCAATCTGTACTTATCCATATAAAAGTACTCATCAGTAAATTCACTTAAAGGTCTACTAATTCTCCCAATAACAGCAAATGCATGAGAGCAAAGAAAACCAGAAATTTACCAATCATAACAAGAACATGTTCTATTCACCAAATCAACAGTTGTCGTTGGATTATAAAATACTTCATAAACAGTATTTGAACACACTTAACACTCCATGTTCTACCAGCATCAACAAGCAAAACAAACTTCTCTTTCATCGTTGGGCATAGCTCACCATTCCATTTTGCAGCATCGCCCTTTCTGATGGCAAACCATTCCATTAATTTCACCCTTATATTATCCACAAAATGTGCCACTGGCAGACTTTTTGCTTCAAGAATCCATGAGTTAAAAGATTCAATGGCATTTGAATATATCTCACCACATTCTACCAGATGAATACTGCATTAGTCCAATTTTGCACAGGCAATCCAATCAAAAAATTATCAACAATTGTACCCCCTTTCGTCTTCAACACATCTAACTTCTCCCTAAAAGCTGCAACTATGGGAACATAGGTACACTGACAAAATAAGTTCATAATATATTTACGGGATACATAGATGTATTACCACGACTAAATTTATCCCTCAAATTGTTCTTCAAATGTTGTAGAAAGAAAAAGTGATAAGATGTGGGAAACTTGATTGGCAAAGATTCCATCATTCCAGGGTTTCGATCAGAAACAAATGTAAAATCTTCAGAAAGATCCAATATCTCGCGCAATTGACTAAGGAACCAAGACCAATTATCAAAATTCTCTGAATCAACAACGGCAAATGCCAATGGAAATAACCCTGCATATGAACATTTAAAAATATGAACAACTAAATATGTTTTTATCAAAAACATGTTCTTAAAAAATCTTTTTATCAAAAAATAGTTTTATCAAAAAATAGTACCATATGAATCACATCTTCACAACACAACCTTAATAAAAACATCAATCAAAAATACAAAATTAAACTCGTTAAAACACATATGTGGTACTACTAACCATATATGTGGTACTGTCAACCATTGCATGTGGTACTGTCTGTATAACATATATATTTGGTAATGTTTTATCGAGAGCATTTGTTTTATACATAACAGTACCACATACAAGTTTAAATTATCAATTTTGGTGCTGTCAACTATATGTGGTACTGTCAATAATATATAGTGCTGTCAACAATATACGTCCTACTGTCTGGATAATAGACATATTTGGTACTTTTTCAATATAATCGTTTTATACATAACAGTACCACATATAACTTTCACATTATCAATCTGGTACTGTAATATTGATAGTACTAGAGACAATTTGGACAGTACCATACATAATTTTAACAGTACCAGATACTATTTCGACAGTACCAAACATAATTTTGATAGTACCACATGTAAATTCGATAGTACCCCATATAATTTTGATAGCACGACATGCAATTCTAAAGAACAAGCTAACTAGCCATACAATAGTACCGTAAATTTGGGAACAGTATCATACCATTACTCGCATATTTCCCAGTAGCTGTCAACAAAACACCCTTAAAATGTGACTTCAGGAACGTACCATCGATAAAAATGATAGGCCTGTAATATTTGAATCCACGTATACTCGCCCCAAATGATACAAACAACCATCTAAACCGGTTTGTACCCTCATCCACACCCAACACAATATGACTGCCTGGGTTAAGATCCATTGCAGCCTTGACATATAATCTTAAATGATTAAACGAATCGTCATAGTCACCATAAATCATGGCTTTAGCCTTCTCTATAGCACTCCAAGCTTTATCATAGCTAAGTTGCATACCATAGTTATTTTAAAAAATACAATAATATCCACTGGCGACATTGAAGGTTTTGATGATAGTTGCTCAACAATCAACTTACCCAAAAGTTTCCTACTTATCCTCTTACACCTATCCTTAATAATTGTCAGACCACATTTATGAATATCGTGGAATTTTCTTACATAAAATTTACCATTAACTATTGACAACAACACAACAATTGACTAATGACAGCCTTCCGTGAACTTCTTAGCACACACAACTTCAACTCTGTTCTTATAATTCCTCTCATACATGAACTCAAAGCCAACCTCTGTAGCATATCGACAAATTGCATCCCGAAACCCATCAACACCTCCAAAAAATTCTTGTTCCTCCCTCAATATTAACGATGACCAATTAGAACACAACAATGGTCTATCCCTATTGCTCGAACATGAACTACGATTTACATCAATATCGCGAGAGTCATCATACAAATGCACATCATTACCGTCACTACAAACAGTACTGATTGATACAATATGTGACACAGTATCGGTACTGATACGAGAGACAATATCGATACTGTGGGGAACTGTGTTCTAACTGCCATCAAATATATCGATCGATACATAACACAACCCAGCCATACGAGCCAACATCATCATATTTTTAAAATCAACCTCATTTCTCAGAAAACATGAAGGATGTTCATAGATTGAGTAACTAAATGTCACATTTTTCACATTCAAACTACATCAATTCTCACACACCTTCAACGTAAAATCTGAAAACAATTATCTCGTAATTAACATTTACTACAAAAATCTCTAAACCATACTTACACATCAACAGCAGATTGAAAGACATGATTACTAGAATCGTTGACAGTATAAAATCGACTAATGCGTGATATAGATTTGTAGATACTCCTCCTTCGAACGTGCGGTAAAACCTATCTTCTTCACATCTTCACGAATAAAACTTTGTATTATTTTTGATATACCAGTGTATGTATAGGTTAGACGTGAGAGATGAGAGAGACAATGGGATCAACGTGATACTTCTCCAATCCTCCTTCGAATGTGCAGTAAAACCTATATTCTTCCAATCTTCATAAATAAAACTGTGTATTATTTTGGATATATCAGTGTATGTATAGATGAGAGGTGAGAGAGACAATGGGATCAACGTGATTCCTATAAAAATGATAACTCAGCTGTCAATTATAACTGAATTATAAAAACGAAGGATATTATTGGTATATTAGAAAATTATTTAAAACAAATTTGTGGGACCCAATTAAACGTGTGACTTAATCATAAATCTTTCTACTCAACTATGACTTAAAAATAATCAATTTTTTTTTGTATGACCTAGACCCTTACAAGTTTATAAAGTGTGATCTGGGTATAATTTTCCTTTTTATATAATTTTTTATTAAATCCTTGGGGTCATTTTTTGCACACTACTTCTTTGGTGTCAATAGAATCAAACGAATCAAGGAAGATGTTGAGAGAGAGTAAACCATGGATCCTCGATCGAGCAATGATTAAACCTCCGGAATCAAGTGCCTACCAGCCATCTCTGTAATTGGGGGTTGTCGGTTCGAGTCGGGTATATTTCAGCTTGTTTTGAGGGAACTAGTTTCATGTACTTTGCCATCAATAGAACACTATCCCTTTCCTTTTGGATAGTTTCATTTTTGTCTATCGTTTCGTTTTTGTTGAACATAAGTACAATTCATTCCACGCCACGGTTCGATGTGGCTTATCTAGCATCTTCTTTAAGATCTCTTTTGGTAACATCAAATTCTTTATTTGAGTAATTAATTTTCAGCATTAGTTTGCTGTTCTTGGATTTTGGAGTGTTCACTTCAGATTTGATATCATTTCCGTGACATCACATATCTCATCTATTGAATTAAAATTTGAAGGTCTAAATACATTTAAATATTTTTATATATTTTTTAATTAAAAAAATACTTGAATAAATTCAGACTGTTAAATTTTAATTTAACGGTTTATATACGTGATGTCACGAGATTGATAACATTCTTTTTTTATTTGAATGCTAACTGATGGAGGTTATATAATTTGATTAAAAATAATTTAATTAGTAGAATAATGCTCGCCTGGTTAAGGGCTATGGATCTACTTTTGGTATGAAAGCAATCTTACCCTAAATGAGAACACTAGCTATACAATATATTTATTTAGTGTCAAGTAATGCGGGTGTATGGCCATCACTTTTTGAAATGGCAGAACAAATTTTCAAATGTTTTTAAGGATTCAGCAAGTGAGAAAAACTAAATAAATTAATCTAATATATCAAAAATTTTCCTTAAATCAATACGCATAAAATATATATCTTTTATTTCTTCGTATTCTGAAAAATTATTTTATATAATGGTTCTACATTGATACGTCAGCAACGATAATCAACAAAATATGATTCTGCCTTAGACGCTAAAATAATATTACGCGAGGGAAACATTCTTTTTAGTCTCCACCCTATTACGATAGTAATTTTTAATTTTTTTTTTTTTAGGATTTTTAATATAAAAAAAATTTAAATTTTTTTTTAAATAATAATATTCTATATCAACATCTTTATATACTCTCTGGAAAAGGAAATACTATAATATTTCTTTATATTTAAAAATAAATTACAGAGATTCGCAAATGTAAAAAGAATATAAAAATACTGATATAAATGGACACAGCTCTCCTATTATTTTTTATTCTACTATATTTTTATTTTTTTAAGACTCAACCGTTCATTTTTATCTAAAACCGACAGTATACTATTTGTGAATATCATTGTATTGATTTTTCCTCTTCAATTCTTACGTTATAATTATTTTTACATTCATTATAAATTAAGTTTATATCTTCAACCCTTGGATGAAAATTCACGGTTGAGAATTTAAAAAACTAAGAAAAAATAACAGAATAAAAATAGCACAGAAGCCAGATCCAATATGAATGTGTCCTTTTTTTTTTTTTTAAATAAACTTTTAGCATCTTTATAGAATATATGCTCCATAAAAACAATAATGTAGTGTCTACA
>QLOD02139527.1:0-18962 GCA_003260245.2 Sideroxylon spinosum | reverse complement strand
ATAACCAAAGACTCTAGTATCTTAGCCTATACTAAGTCTAGTAGTTACATGACACTTTAATTAATATTGTTTTGATTTATGAATTTGCCAATTACAATATAATCCCTAACATATACCATAACATAAAATTATGCAACAAAAATTATAAATATAATAATAAAATAACGGATGTTTATAATTTTTACATTATCCTAAATTTTATAAAAAAGAACAAGGAAAGTGTCTTCAAATGAGGGTAGTGGTCAAAATTGCTGGTGAAACCATCAAACCTGAAATATATTTACGAAAATTTAAATTAAATACTAATATAACTAAGAGTGAATGAATTTTAAATTAAAATCTTCAAGAAAATAACTTGTAAAATTTTAAATTTAACCAAATCATCAACACAAACTTCCCGGTGCCATTTTAAGCGACCCATAGCTCAAAATCATGTGCGATTTATTTTTGTAAGTTCTAAATCCCCACAAATTGCTCCCATCAAGTCTTGTTGACATTGGACACGGTATGCTTGGTTTGAGCATTAACTCCAAAGTGTCAACTTCTAAGTTTCATCTGTCAGTTATAAACTTTCTAGGGCCATTTTGAGCGATCTGTGGCTCAGAATAATGCACAGTTCATTCTTGTAAGTTCTAAATCCCCGTGACTCACCCCCCATTAGGTTTTGTTAACATTGGACGTTGTATGCTCAATTTGAGCACTCAACTCTTAAGTGTCAAGTTCTAAGTTTTACGTATCAATTATCAACTTCTCAGGGCCATCCCAAATGGTTCGTGGCTCAAAATCATGTGCGGTCTAATTCTGCAAGTTCCAAATTCCCATAACTCACTCCCCATCATGCCTTATTGACATCGGATGCCATCTATTTGGTTTGAGCACTCAACTCCTAAGTATCAAGTTTTGAGTTTCACGTGTCAGTTATAAATTTTTCGGGGACATTCCGAGCAATCCATGACTCGGAATCACGCACGGTTTATTTTCGTAAGTTTTAAATCCCCATGACTCACTCCTCGTAAAGTTTCATTGATGTCAGACGCCACATGCTTAGTTTGGGCATTCAACTCCTACGGATCAAGTTTGAAGGTTCACATATCAGTTGTAAACTTCCTGGGGTTATTTCAAGCGACCTATGGCTTGGAATCATGTGTTGTTCATTCATACAAGTTCTAAATCCCTATGACTAGCTCCTAATCAAGTCTATTTGAAATCAGACACCGTATGCTTAATTTAAGAACTCAACTCCTAAATGTCAATTTCTAAGTTTCACGTGTCAATTATAAACTTTTTAGGGACATTCTAAGTGATCCATGGCTTGGAATCGTATGCAGTTCATTCCTGAAAGTTCTAAATCCCCACAAATCACTCCTCATCAGGTCTTATTGAAATTAGATGCCATATACTCGGTTTAAGCACTCAATTCCTAAGTGTTAAGTTCTAAGTTTCACATGTCAGTCATAAAATTCCCGGTGCCATTCCAAGTGATTCGTGGCTCGAAATCATGCATGGTTCAATTCGTACATGGTTCAGTTCTAAGTCTCGTTGAAATTAGATGCCGTATGCTTGGTTTAAGCACTCAACTCCTAAGTGTTAAGTTCTAAGTTCCACGTGTTAGTTATAAATCTTCTCGAGGCTATTCCAAGTGATTCATGGATTGGAATCATGCGTTATTTATTATTACAAGTTTTATATCCCAAGACTCATTCCCAATCAAGTCTCATTGAAATCGGATGCTGTTTGCTCAGTTTGAGCACTCAACTCCAAAGTGTGAAGTCTAGGTTTTATATGTTAATTATAAACCTCTCGGTTCTATTCCGGGCGATCTGTGGCTAAGAATCACGCACGGTTTATTCCTAAAGGTTCTAAATTTCCATGATCTACTCCCTGTCAGGCATACTTAAAATCAAACTCCTTTTTCTCAGTTTGAGCACTCAGTTCCTAAGTGTCAAGTTTTAAGTTTCACAAGTCAATTTTCGGGGCTATTTCATGTGATCCATGGCTCAGAATTGTGCGCGATTCATTCTTGCAAGTTCTAAAACCCAGTGAATCGCTCCCTGTTAAGTCCCGTTGAAATCGCAGCATGTGCACGATTCAACCTTAATTGCTCCCCAAGGTATGTGGACGACCTGCCTTCCTACCACCCACCATCTACAAATTCTTATGTTTTGAAATATACATTAGCAAGAAGTAAAATTTTATATTTACCCGTATTCTCATATAAATTATGAATACCCAATGAATAGAAAAGTGAGCATAATGCAATACCCAAGTATGTCATGCAACTTAAAATTCTGCTTTATCTCCTTCCACTATCTTCTTGACCCAATCAACATCTTGTTTATGAGCTGGCACAATAGTGCCACTTAACTCCTACCATGGGTACCCTTTAAATACCCTCATTCTTGACATTTTAACTACAACGTGCCAATTTGGATTGACAAGGTCCTTGAAAAAATAAACTTATTCACGTTGGGATGCTAAAATGTATGGCTTATCCCTGATCTAGTCCTCTTTGCACACATTGTTGTTAAACTTGACCAGCGTAAATTGATAGTCATCATTTTCACACCATCTCTAAGCTCTACTCAATTATATTTGAACGTCAAAACTTTTAGCTTGTTATTGTATCTAATTTCGATAGCATCTGTATGTAACCCCTAATGAAATACGGCTTCCACATGAGGATTGATGTCCTTCCGGCTTGAAAAACTTAGGATATCAACCTTGAGAGCTACCCTATTAATCTTAGTGACCCGTTTCTCATCCAAGTCTTTGGTATAGAACTGATACCCATTGATGTCATAAGATCTATAGCAACATCCCGTGGTAAACAGTCCATTTGCTAATGTTTGGATTTCGTTATATAAAGTTTGAACATATGTTCATGTTGTGTACCTAAGTGCATGTTAAAATAGGTTAAAGTGTTCAGTATGTACTACTTGGTCGGTAGCCTGAGACAACCTTTGTTTTATTTTGGTTAGGTGTTTTCTATTAAGAACAATTTGAGCAATTACTTAGGAATATTGATATTTGACTGGTAAATAAGTTAAAATATATTTGGAATTAAAATATGTTAACTTACTAGACAAATAGTCGAACTGATGCCGTGTTGAACAGGATATATCGGTGAGTTTGAACTGATGAATTGTTAATGAGGTTGAAGGATGTTCCATCTCCAACTGGACCATCGTGAATTTGATGGGGACGAATTAACTTCATTTTGACGTATCCCATATACATGGCATAGAAATTGATACACTCTTCCATAAAATACCCTTCAGCCATAGATGCCTCAAGATGAGCCTTGTTTTGAACATACTATTTCAAAGTCTTGAGATAATCAAGTACATCCATCGAAATTGAACAGGACCCCTAAGCATTGTTTCATCCACCAAGTGTGTAGTCAAATGTACCATCACATCGGAAAAGGTCAGTGAAAATATTGGCTCGAGATGACAAAGGGTCAGCATAATCCGATCCCTCAGGATTTGTAAGTCATCCAACTGGCTAGCCTTCGAGCATAGATGCCTAAAGAAGTTGCTTAGCTAAATCAATGATTCAACTACTTTCTTCGACAATCATCGGTAAACAACAATAGAGATCAGCTGTTGTATAAGAATTTAACCATCACCACTCTTTAACCTAAATAGGGTTCTCTCTCACATGTTCACCCATCTTGAAATATTGGAGTAATATTCACTGGGCACTGATTGTATGGTAGAAAATACAATCAACCCCTCTAAAACGAGCATTGTTACCTAGATTATAAGAGTAAAATGATGATATTGTGAGTTTGTATCATTCTCATTAAGATTCTCAAACTTGTAAGAAAAGAGATTAAAAGGTCAAAGAACCGAAGTATTAAAGTTTTGGTGCAAACCAAGGTCTAAACAAGAATAGTGGAGCATCAAGAAGCTTGAAAGATGCCTAGCACATAGAGTGGTGCGAACAAGGGTTAGCACCATGCTTTGTTCGCACCATTGGTTGAACAACAGTGGTGAATCTTATTTGAGGTGTAGACTTTTTCTAAGTAACAAAACATGGGATGAATAAGGGTTGGTACCATGCCTTATTTGCACCTTTGTTGGAACAACGAAGGTCGTCTCAACTTCAAAACTTCAAACTTGGGCTAAGGTATAAAGAAATAGTGTGAACAAGGTTAGCACCATGCCTTGTTCGCACCCTTGTCCGAACAACATTAGAAGAGCGACTTCAAAACTTCAAAAATTGGCTAAGTATGAAAGCATGGTGTGAACCCTTGTTCAAACCATGCGAGTTTCTATAGAAATTCTATAATTTCCCATTAGACTAAAAGGCTTTTTAGTCATTTGAACTATTTAGTCCGTACTATATAAGAAGGAGAAGAATTGAGATATTCAGTTAGTTACACACCTATATACATTCATAGAAAGAGAAAGTGAATCTTTTTTGGTTTCCTAGAAAATTTACTTTCCTTTTCAATTTTCTTGTATAGATACTTCAATTTAACTCAAGTTTGATTTCTCTATGTCTAGGAGTGGGTAGTCTTCTTGCTTAGATCTAAATCAAAGAGAGTATAAGATGTATGTGGATTTTTCAAGGTAAATTGAGCTTCAATGTTTGATTTTACTTTGAATTCTCTACAAATGATGCTTAAGAAGTTTGGATCTATTGAAATCTCTAGTTTATAATTCTAGATCTCATCTTATTTGTATAGTTATATAGCATATATGTTAGATTCTAAATTATAAAAAAAAAAATGTATATATATATCAGATTATATTTAGAATTCTCATGCACTCTCTTGAGAAAATTGTATGTGGATTGCTGATATCGATTTTAGATGTAATCTTTATAGGTTATGTACTCTAGATGTTTGATTTGGATTTTCAATTACGTGAACTTAACTTCGTCCTCAAACTATTTGATCATTATTCTAAATTATGCTTTACTATTTACAAATCTTCAATCTATAGTTATATTTTTTTCATGAAAATCCATAGAACTTTCTACTTGAATTGTTTTGGTCCAAGTTGTTTATATAATTGTTTTCAAACCCAGTTTCAATAAATTTTCACTAGCAAATTTCAAAACCATCATAAATTTATTATGAGTTTGATTTTTCCAAAAGATTTTCCCTAAGTTTTGCCTTAAAATCATTCGAAGTTCCTTATGATTCGACCCGATATTCACCAATTGTTTTTATCGTGCTCATAGTCAATCACTTTACACCTGGGGTGTAAATTGGACTCATAGAGACAAACACAAGCACTTTTGGCGTTGTTGTTGGGGAACTCATGAGTGACGGTGACATGAACCTTGGGAATCTCTATTGTAACTTATGCTCATCTCCATATCCAATAACAGATTATGCAAGCTACTTAGGTAAATTCATTTCATCTTTTACTTTTGGATAAATCTAATTGAATGGCTGTGTGATTGAAGTATTAAGTTCTACTTGATCATATTTTTGTCAATGCATCCAACTTAGATAAGGTCAAGTCATGTACTTTGATCCAGAATCTTAAGTGAGATATCTTGACGAATCATACTTGAAATTTTCTATTACTTCATCTTCTGAACCACTATCACCTTCATCACATAGTTCTATTTCTACTAATTTGTTTTCATTTATGGAAGACATAGAGGATGTTGGGGATGATGGTGTTTGTAGGGTACCAAACTTGTTTGTGTGCCAATTGAGGCTAGACCTTTGAGGGAGTTCTATATCTTATTCATTAGACTACACCATCATACCTTATTTTGCCTTTAAATCAAAGAAACTTAAATTTTAAACTTGGTACCATTCATGTATTACCTACATTTATATGATAATTTCCAAAAATCTAGATGCCCATATGAAAGAGTTTGAAAAAGTGTGGGGTATATGCATGGACCAGAACATTAATGGTGACACTATTCATTTACAACTATTTTCCTTTTCATTGAAAGATAAGGCCAAAATCTAGTTGAATTCTTTGAGACCTTGCTCCATTGGGACATGGAGAGAAATGCAAGTTGAATTTTTGAAAAAAAATATTTTCTTGTACATAGAACTATGATGATGCAAAAGAAGATCATAAACTTTTCTAAGCATGGGAGACATTTAAAGGTTTGTTAAATGCATGTCCACATCACGATTTTATAACTTAGAGGGTGTGTAGTTGTTTATATGATTCATTGTCTACGGAGTTTAAATAGCTTGTTTCGACCATGAGTGGTGGTCAATTTCTTGATAAAACTGCCGATGATACATTTCTGTTATTTGATGAATTGTCTATGAACACAAAAGAGTGGTAAGTGTCGCCACATTCACAAATAGAGTTTAGAGAGTCTTAACTTCAACCTAGTGGTAAGTTGCGTCTTAGTGAATATGATGATCTATGTGTTAGGTTAGTGTTGTTAACTAAGAAGGTAAAGTCCATGGAGTTTACTAATGTCAACACGGTGAGTGATAAGGAGTCTAATTGTGCCGTTTGTGAGATAGTGGGACATAGTACCAATGATTGTCCTACTTTACCTGCATTCAAGAAGGTTTTGTATGGACTATCCTCTAACACAAACAATGCACATAATTACACCGAGCCATACCAAAGACAGGCACAAACCACACATCCCAGTTCAAACCAATGCAATCCAGGGCTTAGGAATCATCCGAATTTATCTTGGAAGAATAATAAATCTTCTGCACCATTTTCCCAGTAATACCATCCAAATCCACCTCAATCTCAATTCCAAGGGTCATCTTCTATTTCATTCCAACCACCTTTTAAGGGGTCACCTTTAGAGGGTACATTGAATCAGTTCAGGCATAGTTAGATGGGAATTAATGACTAGAATTTGAAGTTTCAGGATTACACTACTAGGGCGGTAGAAGACATTAGAGCTCAATTAACCAAATTTTCTCAAGTCCTAAGTTATCAGAAAAGGTAGGTTACCTACCTAGACACCCAAAGCACTCAAGGACAAGTGCACATTAGTGAATCTTCGGGTGAAAAATCAAGTCAAGAACATGTGCAATCGGTGACAAATTTAAGAAGTGGTAGAATTGTGGAGAAACCAATAGACCTGAAGTATCTTAGGATAAGTAAGGAAGAGAGTGGAAAGTAAGTGAAGAGGGAATTATGGGGGGGAAGATAGAGAGAGTAATAATCAAGAGAGTCTTGAGAGTTAGTATAGAGAAGAGAATGACAAAAATTTTGAGAAAGTGATTGAGGCAAAGAGGATAAGGGAAGAAAATAGACATTAAAAAATAAAAAGAAAATGAAAGAGGAGAAAAATGGTGATGAGAAGGAAAAATGGATGATTTAAGTAAAAGAATATAAACCTAGGCCTCATTTTCCACATAGATTAGTAAAGTCCAAGGAAGAGTGCATATACCTTTTGAGATTTTTAAGTAATTAAAAGTGAATATACCTTTTTGGATGTAATAAAGCAAATCGCATCATATGCAAAATTTCTCGAGGACTTATGCACCGTGTAGAGAAACTTGAGCATGAAAGAAAGAGCATTTGTGACAGAACAAGTTAGTGCAACTTTGTAGTACAAAGCACCTCCGAAATATAATGATCCTGGGTGCCCTGCTATATTCTACATTATTGGAGAGCACAAAGTGAAACAAGCCTTGTTAGACTTAGGTGCCAGTGTCAACCTTTTGCCTTATATTTTCTATTAACGATTAGGTTTAAGAAAGCTGACATCTACTAGAGTAACTCTCCAATTAATGGATCGTTCTGTTAAGACTCCACTAGGGATAATGGAGGATGTTCTTAATCAAGTTGATAAGTTCTACTTTCCAGTAGAATTTATTGTATTAGACACGCAGCCTATCTATAGTTCAATCCCTCCAGTTGCTGTCATTTTTTTATAGATTTTTCCTAGCAACCATTAATGCAATAATCAGTTGTAGGACTGATCTCATGAGGATATTTTTTGGGAATATGACAGTGAAAAAAAATGTGTTTAAGGTGTCTAGGTAACCATTAATAGAAGATGATATTAGAGAGTTGGACTTAGTGCAAATAGTGATTGAGTAGTATTTTGAATTGGAGTTCATAGGAGATTCTTTGGAGAAAGCATAGATTTTTAGTGAGGGGAGTGATTACACTGATGAAATGGGAGATGATGATGTAAGAGAAGTTTTAGATTGGCTTGATAGTGCTTTAGTTATGTCTATAGCTCAATTTATCAAACTTTCGAGCCTATCTCTCCTTCTATAGTTAAACCTGTGCCATCATTAAAACAACTCCCAAGCCAGATAGGAAGCCTGTCCCAAATTAGTTTAAGTATGCTTTCTTAGGTGAGAATGAATTTTATCCAGTGGTTATTTCATCCCAACTTACTAAGGTACAAGAAAGAAGTCTCGTTGAGCTTCTTAGGAACTATAAGAAGGTACTAGAGCTGACTTCCATGGGATTAACACCCTCGAATGCACACAATCTATTTACCTTAAGGAGAGAGCGAAACCTATTAGATAGCCTCAGAGAAGATTGAATCCCAATATGAAAAAGGTAGTTAAGGGGGAAATCTTAAAGTTGTTAAATACTGGGATCATATATCCCATTTCAAATTCTAGTTGTGTTAGTCGAACCCAAGTCATCCCTAAGAAGTCCAAATTCACCATAAAAAAAACACAGAATAAGGAGTTGGTGACTATTCAGATTCAGACTAGGTAGCGCATGTGCATTGATTATTAAAAGTTGAATACTATGACTAAGAAGGACCACTTCCCCTTACCTTTCTTGGACCAAGTTATAGAAAGTGTAGCAGGATGACCATATTATTACTTTCTTGATGGTTATTCCAACTGTAATCATATGGAGATTGCCTTTGCTGATCAAGATAAACTACTTTCACATACCCTTTTGGAACTTTTACTTATAGACGTATGCCCTTTGGGTTGTTCAATAACTTTGTTATGTTCCAAAGGGACATGATGAGCATTTTTTGTGATATGGTTGAGGAGTTTTTGAAAGTTTTCATAGATGATTTTTCATTGTTTGGGGATAGTTTTAAATTGTGTCTGAAGAAATTTAGAAAAGTGTTGAAGAGGTGTGAAGAAAAATTTCTTATGTTAAATTAGGAAAAAATGTCAGTTCATGGTTACTTAAGGGATTGTCCTAGGACACATTGTTTCTTCTAAGGGGAAAGAGGTAGATAAAGCAAAGAGAGAGATTATTCAGTAGTTTCCTATCCCTAAATGTGTTAAGGATATTCGATCTTTCTTAGGACATATAGGTTTCTATTGTAGGTTCATTGCATATTTTAGGTCAATAGCAAAGCCATCAACTCAACTCCTTGGTTAAGATGTGTCATTTGAATGGACATTATGTGTCAAGAAGCTGTTGATAAGCTTAAGAGTAGCCTCATATCAGCACCTATCATGCAAGCACCTGATCAGTCTTTACTCTTTAAGCTGATTTGTGATGCTAGTGACTATACTACGGGTGTAGTGTTAGGCTAGATAGTGGATAGAAAACCTCATGTTATCTATTATGCAAGTAAAATCTTGAATAAAGCACAACTAAATTATTCTACCACTGAGAAAGAGCTCTTAACTATTATGTTTTTTTGGGACAAGTTCCATTCATACTTGGTAGGGTCTAATGTTCTTATTCACACAGACCATGGAGCTCTTAAGTACTTGCTCACAAAGCTAGATGCTAAACCTATGCTGATTCGTTGGATTCATCTCTTACAAGAGTTTGATATTAAAATGAAAGATAAAAGAGAGTTGAGAATGTTATGGCTGATCATTTGTCATGATTGCCTAGTCAAGAGCTGAATCATTTTAACCTTCCAATTAATGAATATCTTTCAGATGAGCAATTGTTTGCTGTGAACACTGAGGTAGAAACACACACACCTTGGTATGCAGACACTGCTAATTATCTTCCCATCGAATAAATTCCTTCACATTGAAATACTTTGGATAAGAGAAATTTTTTTCAAAATATTAAACACTTCTTTTGGGATGAGTTGTACTTGTTCAAGTATTGTTTAGATTAAGTTATTAGATGGTGCATTTCTAAAAGTGAGATCTTAAGTGTTATGTCTTTCTATCATATCCTTACTTGCGGCGGTCTTTTTTTTTTTGCTAAGAAGACCATTACAAAGATCTTTTAGGGTGGCTTGTATTGGTCGAGCATATTTAAAGATGTTTTTGCCATTTGTGTTACATGTGACCGTTGTCAGAGATTAGGAGGTCTCACCAGGCGTAACATAATGCCCTTACACCTCATTTATGTTCTTAAGATCTTTGATTATTAGGGTATTGATTTTATGAGACCTTTAACTAATTCATTTGGAAATGAGTATATTTTGGTGGCAATTGACTATGTCTCAAAGTGGGTTGAAGCGATTCCTACTACGATAAATGACAACAATGTGGTTGTAAAATTTTTAAAGGAAAACATATTTTCTCAGTTTAGGATGCCCTGTGCCATGATTAGTGATGGAGGAAAACTTTTTTGCAACAAACTATGGCAATTCTAATGAGAACTTATGAAGTAATTCATAAAGTGGGAATCGTTTACCAACCATAGACGAGTGGTCAAGCTAAGTTTGCTAACCAAGAGATTAGGAGAATCATAGAGAAGACGGTGAACCTTGATATAAAGGCTAGTCTCTTAGATTAACTGATGCATTATGGGCTTATAGAACAGCCTATAAGATCATTTTAGAGATGTCTCCATATCCGCTTGTTTACGGAAAAGCATGCCAGCTTGTGGTTTGAATGGAGCATAGAGCATACTAGGCCATTCGCCAAGTAAATAAAAGCATTGATGAGGTTGGCCTGTATAGAAAGCTCCAACTCAGTGAACTTGAGGAAATAAGGGAGGATGCATTTGAAAATGCTTGAGTGTCTAAGTCAAGATGAAAGTTGTATGATGATTATATCCGAAGAAAATTCCTATTTGTCGATCAAAAGGTGCTCTTCTATGACTCAAAGTTGCATTTGTTTTTGGGGAAGTTGAAATCTAGATCGATTAGGCTGTTTGTCATAAAGTCTATTTCTATGCGTGATGCTTGTGAAATTGTGGACCCTTCGGATGGGGGAATTTTAAAAGTCAATGGTCATCTATTGAAATCATACTATGTGAATTATGTGGCAGAAATTGAGGTGTGAGACCTTACGGACCCACCTCCTTATGAGTGACTTGATACATTGATTAATGACTGGTACATTAGCTAGTTAGTTTTCGCTTCTTTGTTTCCTTTTCTTTCTATGCAAGCATGTGACATCTATCAATTTTTTCTTTAGTTTTCCCTTAATCTTATTTTGCGCGTATCATGTTTATCATTGGAAGTAAGAATTGTTCAAGTTAGGGGGAGGGATGTAAGTTCATGCTAACATCTTGCGTTCAAGTTCTGTTCATATACACAGGTTGAGCTTTGAGTACATGGGAAAGTAAAAAAGGTAACCTCTAACCATTACACTTTAACTAATCTTGCTCATGCTGTTCACATTGAGGACAATGTGTCATTTAAGTTGGGGGGGAGGAATGAACTCTTATTTTTGAATAAAGGATTTCATTCGATGATTATAGACATGAGTGCAACACATACATGCTTGCTTGCTTTGTTTTCATCTTTGTTAGTGGCAAAAATCAAAAAATTTGAAAAAAACTTAGTAAATTTGAAGAATTTTGAGAATGTTTTAGGTGAATTTTCTTAGATTTAGTTCTTGTTATTAGAATTAGGTTTCATAGATCAATTAGTGTTCATTTTGAGTCATTTAGTGTTGGTGAACCACAAAAACACTTAGAGGAAACTTGGAACTTCATGGTTAGTTGAACATTGAAGTGGAACAAAGCCTTGTGATTCAAAAAAAGGTTTGAACCAGATTTGGCAAGGTCACTTGGTGCGCACCTTTGGGCAAACAAGCCTCGGAGAACCATTGTTGTGCTTACCTTTGTAGGAAAAGAGTATAAATAGCCCTAGGGTCTGAACAACTTATAAAAACTAGTTTTTTATCACACCTTGGTGCGAACCACCCATCGGCTTAGGTGAATTTCAGCCTTTAAAGGCTTGTAACCAAAGCTTACTCTCTCATTTGTTCTAACTTTAGTTTGCTCCAAGTGAGAGAAACTCTTGGGTAGTTCAACTTTTTGCTTCTACCTCACCCCATTTCACTTTCTCATCTTAAAATCCTTCAACCTTAGTTGTCAATCTTCAACCTAAACATCTTTTAGAAGCTTTGGCATGGATTGAAGGGAATTCTCAAGAAACATTGGCGACTCTAAGAAAGAAAGTTAAGGTTGTGAAATTTTAGATGTTCTTGTTTTTAGTTGTTTAGGATTGAAAGAAGGTTGTGTTGTGGTTGATGTTTGCTTGATTTGTTGAGAAATATTTGGATTTTGAGGTTTCAGGAAGTTATTTTGTGTGTTTGAGTTGAGTTGGTATACACCAAGTGTTTGCTTAATCATTTGAAAGAAGTTCTACTTTGATTTTCTTGAGTTTGCATTCGTAGTACCTAAGAAATTAAAGGGGAAGAGGAAAGTAACTAGTTCCAACCTACCTAAGGAGCTTGCAACATATAAAAGAAAAAGGTCAACAACAACTTCTCAAGAGGCTTAACCAACTAGTGTTGAACCTAAGAATGAATAAGAGAATTATGATTGTTGTAGCTTCTCTAATGGGAATGCTAAAAAATATTTTTAAGATTATTGGTGTGTTAAGGTTGTGTTGGTGGAAAAAAAGGGAATTCTATTGGATTGTTTTCAAAGAGAAGAGTTTAAGCTTAAGAAAAACATGGAAAAGATAGGATGGGAAACGTTTGCTCAATCCAGTGGTATAGCAGTTGTGATGGTAATGCAGGATGTTTTTGTAAATATAACTGAATTCAAGAAAGATGAGAAGGATTGCATTTGCACAAAGGTGAGGGGAATTGAGATGGAATTAACCCTAAAAAGAATTGCTCAAATTTTCAAACTATTGGAAGTGAAAAATCCAGGTTATCTATTTGAGGTGGAGGCCCTGGATAAAGATGCACTTACTGAGATTTTGATAAGAAAAAAGGGGTGAAGCTTGGGGACACATAAGAGAATTAAAGAGGTTGAATGATCGGTTGGATGCTATGGGAGCTCTAGATGTTACTGCGAAGCCTTCTCATGTGTCCCTAACTCATGAAGGTTATGTTTTCTGGGTTCACCAAACTAAATTACAGTCTAGTGTTTGGTTTTAAGTATTATATGAATAGTTTGATGATCTTTTGATTCTCATTTTGATGTAATGAAAATAGAAGTTAACTTTTGAAGTTGTTAGGCTAGTTGTTGCAAGGAACATGATCATGAAGCTTGCGCTTGAATGGCTGGATGAAGTTCTTTTGGATAGAGACTGGATTTAATGTTAATGCATGGTGATTGATGTTTAATCTTGATTAATGTTTAATCTTGATGATTCCTTATGATAATGTTTTAGGTTATGAGTGTTAACATGGATTCTATAAGCGTTGACACTCTTGAATTAACTTAAACTTAGACTGCAAGGCTAACTGAATTATATGAATATGAATTCAAGGAGTAAAGTCTTTGTTCATTAATTTGCATGCATTTATTCCTTAACGGAGTGAAATATCAATTCTGAATTGTATTATTTCATTATTCTTTCAATAGCTCTATTAATTTTGCTTTGAATCCATGACAAAAAAATGACATTTTTGAATAACTTATAACTTTGGAATTTGAATTTAATCAAAATGGAACCTTGGAAATAAAGTAGGCACCTTTTGTGAATTTTGAGCTTATTGAATTTCTTTCTTGTTACATTGCTCTTAAGAGCAAAGTCGAGCCAATTGATAAATTTTCCTTAGAATAACCCTCAATTGTCAACCTTAACCTTGTACATTGTTATTAATGCCTATCCTATGTGTCATGGCTTGTACTAAAAGGGAGAGAATGAGGATTTTAGAGGAATAAAGGGAATGATGAGAAAAGAATTGATATGTGAAGAGTTATTTTAGTAAAGTTTTTGGTTTCTCTAAAAACAAATTATGGGAAATATTGAGCATTTGGACATATCTGAAATATGCTTAAGAAGGCTTAGCAATGTTAAAAAAAGAAAAAAAAAAAAAAAGAATCAATTATGAGTAATAAATTGGAAGTAAAGGGTTTGGAACAAAATGAAAGAAAAAGGAAAAGGAGGTAAATTGGGAAATGAAGAACAATCTTTTAAGTGCTTAGGAAGAGAGGGAATTAGTACATCTGGGACACTTATTTGAATATCCCATCATTCCTTTGGTCCCACTTGCAACCCACTAGTCCCATTACAACCTAAATAAAGTCCTAATGGATCCAAGGTGACTGAAGGGTGAATTTAAGATTCGAAAGTGACTAGTTCATTCTATTATTCTCTTTGTTTTTGATTTTCCAATCATAGAGCTATCCCAAGTCTTGAATTTTTTGAATTACACCGTTTTAGACTAAGGAAGATTGTTACTAAATTTTGAAACACATTTACTATTTAAAGAAAAACAAAAAGAATCTTCCAACAGTGAAACATGTTCTTCTTTTCGTTAAAGAGTGTGAATCATGTGAGGATTGAGTTAAAGCTTAAGAGAACTTGCTAGCATGATTGAATTGGGACTATACTTTATTGGAGGATTATGAATGTGAAGAGATTAACTTGTGTTTGATTTCTTGTAACCCAGAGAGTGTTGCAATTACGAACTTTCATGATAGTCATTGATTATTTTAAGAATAGTGAAATTGGGATTTGAATGAATTTATGTTGATACATTATGTATGATATTAGTTGAAGCTCTTTTCAAAGGAAACTTGTTAAATGGACTTATTTGCTCGGGACTAGAATAGTTCAAGTTAAGGGGTGTGA
Source organism: Sideroxylon spinosum (assembly GCA_003260245.2). NCBI lineage: Eukaryota > Viridiplantae > Streptophyta > Magnoliopsida > Ericales > Sapotaceae > Sideroxylon > Sideroxylon spinosum. The sequence goes on along the minus strand of QLOD02139527.1, from coordinate 4,154 downwards.
TTGTATGGTAAAACATATAATCAAGCTCTCCAAAATGAGCATTGTTACCCAAGATTTTAAGAATAAAATGATGATATTGTGAGTTTGTATCATTCTTAAGAGGATTTTCTCACACTTGTTGGAAAAGAGTTTAAAAAATCAAATAAACGAAATGTTGAAGTTTTAGTAAAAACTAAGAGCCAAACAAGAGGAGTGGAACACTAAAAAGCTTAAAAAGATGCCTAAAACATAGAGTGGTGCAAACAAAGCTTAGCACCATACCTTGTTTGCGCCCTTATTTGAACACCGTGGTGAATCTTATTTGAGCTCCAGAAGTTTTTTGAGTAACAAAACATGGTGCGAACAAAGGTTGACACCATACCTTGTTCGCACCCTTGTTAGAACAACAAAAGCCATCTTAACTTCAAAACTTCAAAAATTTGGGTAAATCATGAAGAAATTGTGCAAACAATGGTTAGCAACATGCCTTGTTTGTACCCTTTTTCAAATAGTAATAGAAGAGCAACTTCAATACTTTAAAATTTGGCTAAGTATGAAAGCATAGTGCAAACCCTTGTTCAAACCATGTGAGTTTCTATAAAAGTTCTATAATTTTCCATTAGACTTAAGGACTTTGTAGTCATTTGAACTATTTACTTTGTACTATATAAAGAGAAGACGACTTGAGATATTCAGTTAGTTACACACCTATACATATTTGTAGAGAGTGAAAGTGAATCTTGTTTGGTTTCCTAGAATTTTTTTTTTTCAATTTTCTTTATAGGGATGTTTCAATTTAATTCAAGTTCTTGTTTCTCTACATCTATGAGTGAGTAGTCTTCTATCTTGGATCCAATTCAAGGAGAGTATGAGATGTATGTGGATTTTTCAAGGTAATTTGAAATTTAATGTTCAATATTATTTTGAATTCTCTATAAATGATAATTAAGAAGTTTGGATCTATTGAAGTTTCTAATTTATAATTCTAGATCTCATCTTATTTGTGCAACTTATATAGCATATATGTTAGATTTTATCTAGATTTCTCATGCAATTTCTTGAAAAAATTGAATGTGGATTGCTAATATAGATCTTACACGTAATCTTTATAGATTATGTACTCTAGATGTTTGATTTAGGTAATCAATTATGAGAACTTAAGTTCGTACTTAAACAATTTGATCATTGTTTTAAATTGTTCTCCATGGTTTCTACTCTCTTAATAGAGTAGACTAAGTTATATTTTGTCCTTGAAAATCCATAGAAATCTCTACTTGTCTTGATTTGGTCCAGGTTGTTTTTATAATTATTTTCAATCCAAGCTTCAACAAAATTTTCACTATCAAATTTCAAAACCATCATAAATTCATTGAGTTTGATTTTTCCAAAAGATTTTTCTTAATTGTTTTGTTTCAAAATCATTTGAAATTCCCTATGATTTGACCCGGTATTCACCAGATTTTTATCGTGCTTACAATCAATCGCCTTGCACTTGGGGTGTAATTTGGACTCGATGAGATAAACACATAAAGGCACCCTAAAACTTTGGAGGACCATGAGGAAAACTCCTTTTTATCCTTGCTCTTTATGAACTATGCTGGGGGTAGAAACCTCCTATTTGCTCTTCTTAATTGCAAATGTAACAGTTATCTCACTCCTATATCTTCGAAGTCACGCCTAGCCTTTGTAGTATCTTTTGATCTTACTTTGTCACCACGTATTATCCACAATAAGTTATCGCATACATTCTTCTCATTGTATATGACATCTAAATTATGCATCAGTAAGTTATATTTCCAATAGGATAGCTCAAACCATATGCTTTTTTTTTTCTTTTAAGTATGGGTACGAAGCCCATTTGATCTCATCGATGACTCTCTTAGGTCATTCAACTTATATGCAACTAGTACACCCTCTTAATCAAATTGGCTTAACAATTCAGCAAGGTCAATATCTTAGTGGCCCGAAAAAATTCTCGGTTCCCATTAAAAGCTATTCTATTCTATCTAAACCTATGTGTGTTGGGCAGGAATTGTCTGTGACCCTTATAACCAAACTTCTTGCCATGCCATAACCACCATGTCTAAGTGCTCTTATTACTGGGAGGACCAACAAATTTCTCTCTCATACTCTATCCAGATAGGTTAGCATATATTGGGAAGTCTTTAATTATCCACAACAAAGCTACACAGAGTTTGAACACTTATTACTCACAGCATCGAATGCTATAATCCCCTCACAATTCTTACAACTTGTAAACGTCAATTTTATCTTCTGGTCTTTTTTAACCCATTAATGAGGATCAATAGAATCAGAAAGGGTTATTTCATGCATAGCTAAGGCAAGAGGTTATAAGAAACAAGAACAATTGGTCATGTAATGTGTGCAATATTCATCGCCCTAAAAGGGTTTACCCTATCGGCAACCAAAGCGAGCCAGATATTTTGACTGTCCAAAGAAAAGTCTGGATTCCGATGATCAAAATTTTTCCAAGCAGGCGAGTTAGACTGATAAATCATTTTTTCTATTCTCATTATTAATCTTAGAATGCCATCTTATTAATTTCGCCATATTTGAAAATATAAACAGCTTTCTTAACTTACGCTTAAAAGGGAAGTATCGAACTTACTTTGTAGCCTCTAGTTTTCTACTTTTTTCTCCAGTGGCTACTAGTACTCCAGCCAATAACGTCTTACTTCCATCTAGAACTATCATATACTAGACATTTGTCAAGGTTTGCATGCTTATTTTGGAACAACATGACCTCGAACCATAAGTGAACAAATCATTGTAGGTAATAAATTTAAATTTATAAAACCAATTTGGAGTACTAGTCGTTCTTTCCATAGGAAAGGTTATGTTAAAAGACACTAGACTTGTTCTCTTTAATCTAACCCAAACTAAATTTGGATTTAGGGAACGCCTGATTATGGTTTAGGTTGAGAATTATGGAATGAAGGAATTGTGATAGTAAATTAAGATGAAAATGTTAAAAATAAAATAATTCAAACAATCTTAGCTTTGAACCAAATCCGGTAGTGGAGTAGTAATGGTTTACTCAAACGCTTTTGTAATTCAACCTGGCAATCTTACATGTGCTGCTAGGTCGGAAGATATTCTCTTGAAAACTTAATTTATGGAACTCAAGGTAAGTAAAGAGTATTGAAATTGGTTTCAGACTCACTAGGGCATTGAATCAAGCACCTAGTATGCATGAACATCAACTCATAACCAGGCTTCGATTGTAATATGGGTGAGTCGATTTCATAAGAAAATATAGTTTATGGTTTTAAGAAAATAGGTACCAAATCACTGGGGTATTTAATCAAGCACTTCGTCTACATGAGTGATCACTCATAACTAAGCTATGATTATAAGATGGGTTGTTAGGGATTATATTGTATATTGGCAATACCATGATCAAACAAAGAGTCTTGTAGTGACTAGACTTAGTGTAGGCTAAGACACTATAGTCTTGATCAAGTAGAAGTGTAAAGGCCTCAAGAAAATTTATCCAAATACTTTTAGAAGTCTAAAACAAGTTGAAAAAATCCAAACAAGCAATGCCGCAGGAAGACCGCATGTAGCATGCTCTGAATAGCGGGAAAAAGCCGAGAAACGTCTCCAGAAATTGGCCTTGCTTGAGGGCCGGGGGAAGACCGCGAGAACCCACAGGAAGACCTCGGGAAGAGCGCTCGAGCGCCCTTCCCACCCCCTTCCTACAAAGTGTAATTTTTCAACCCGAGACTCTGTTTTTTATACCCTAATTGACCCAGGTTTTGCTATGTATATAAGGGATGTACCTAGGGTTAAAAACATTGAGAGAGAACATTCATTAGAGGGTGCTAAAATAGATTCAAAGTTCTCTCAAATTGCTTAGCCAAGCTTTCCAGTATTTCAGAGTTTAATTCGAAGGAGTTCGGATATGTGATTCGTGATTGCTGAGGATTCAGCACGTTGAGGATTCAACAAAGCGACTGAGGAGTCAGTATTATGCCTTCGAGGAGTCAGCTGGCTTTCACTAGAGGAGTTGGTACATCGAGGATTCGAGTAAACGTCAAATAGAGTATAGAGTCAAAGAGTCCATCTATCGAGAGTTTTGAGTTTGTAATCAACGTTTATTTTAGTGAAAGTTTTTAGAGGAGTTTCCTGTGTGGATTTCCTCGCCACATATA
>QLOD02139519.1:0-18971 GCA_003260245.2 Sideroxylon spinosum | reverse complement strand
CTATCTTCATCACCCAATAATGCAATAATTTTCCAAGGCCTTCGTCTTATTACAAGCTTACTAGAAACATATTATAACAAAAAAATGGAGTTACGTAGCAAACTTAAGGGAGATTTAAGATTAACGACCGCGAAGCGTAACGACGACCCTAGTTCTCCAAGTAGTCTCCGCTATGCTATCTACATCCCCCAATCATATAATAATTTTCCAGGGTCTTTGTCTCATTACAAGCTTTCCAGAAACATATTACATTTAGAAAATGGAGTTATGTACCAAACGTTATGGCTGATTTAAGATTTAACGAGTACGCGGGCATAACAACAGCCCTAGGTCTCTAAGTAGCCGTCCGCTATGGTATCTACATCACCCAGTCATGTAATAATTTTCTAGGGCTTCGACTCATTACAAGCTTTCCAGAAACATAGTATAAAAAGAAAACGGAGTTCGATAGCAAAAGTTATGACTGATTTAAGATTTAACGACCGCGCAGGCATAACGTCAACCCCAGGTCTCCAAATAGTCTTCCGCTATACTATTTACATCGCCCAATGATGTAAAAATTTTCCAGGGCGTTTCTCTTATTACAAGGTTACTAGAAACATATTATATTAAGAAAACGAAGATACATAGCAAAAGTTATGGCCGATTTAAGATTTAACAACCGTGCGGGCATAACATCAACCCCGAGTCTTCAAGCAGTCTTCCGCTATGCTGTTTTCATCACCCAATGATGCAATAATTTTCCAAGGGCTTCGTCTTATTATAAGCTTATTGGAAGCATATTATAATAAGAAAACGGAGTTATGTAGCAGAAGTTATGGCTGATTTAAGATTAAGGACCGCGCGGGTGTAACGACGACCCTAGTTCTCTAAGTAGTCTCCGCTATGCTATCTACATTCCCTTATCATGTAATAATTTTTCAAGGCCTTCATCTCATTACAAGCTTTCCAGAAACATATTATATTCAGAAAACAGAGTTATGTGGGAAACGTTATGGCCGCTTTAAGATTTAACGAGTGCGCGGGCACGGCATCGGCCTTAGGTCTCCAAGTAGTCGTCCGCATAGCTATCTACATCACCCAATCATGTAATAATTTTCCAGGACTTCGTCTCATTACAAGCTTTCCAGAAACATAATATATTAAAAAAACGGAGTTACATAGCAAAACATTATGGCTGATCTAAGATTTAACGATGGCACGGGCACAACGTCAACCCCAGGTCTTCAAATAGTCTTTCGCGTTGCTATTTTCATCACCTAATGATGTAAGAACTTTCCAAGGCCTTTGTCTTATTACAAGCTTACCAGTAGCATATTATAATAAGAAAATAGAGTTACGTAACAAAAGTTATGTCCGATTTAAAATTTAACGACTGCGCGGGCATAACGATGCCCCTGGGTCTCGAAGTAGTCCTACGCTATGCTATCTATATCATTCAATGATGTAGTAATTTTCGAGGGCCTTCATCTCATCGTAAGGTTTTCAGAAACATATTATAATAAGAAAACGGAGTTACGTAGAAAAAGTTATGGCCGACCTAAGATTTAACAACAGTACAGGCATGACGATGACCCCAGGTCTCCAAATAGTCTTCCGCTGTGCTATCTACATCACCCGATGGTGTAATAATTTTCCAAACCTTCATCCCATTACAAGCTTCCAAGAAACATGTTATAATTAGAAAATGGAGTTACGTATTAAATGTTAGTCCTGTTTCAAGATTTAGCGACCGTGCGGACATAACGACATCCATAGTCTCCAAGTAGTCTTCCACTCTGCTATCTTTATCCCCAAATGATGTAATAATTTCCCAGTGCCACCATCTCATTACAAGCTTTCCAAAAACATATTATCGTTAGAAAAAGGAGTTACATAGCAAAAGTTACGGCCGATTTAAGATTTGACGACCGCATGGGCAGAACGACGACCCCAGGTTTCCAAGTAGTCTTTCGCTATGCTATCTACATCACCCAATGATGTTGCAATTTTCCCAGGCCTTCGTCTCATTACAAGCTTTCCAGAAACGTAATATAATTAAGAAAATAGAGTTACGTAGCAAAAGTTATGGCCAATTTAAGATTTTAATGACAGCACAGGTATAATAACAACCTTAGGTCTCCAACTAATCTTCTGCTATGCTAGCTTCATCACCCAATGGTGTAATAATTTTTCATGGCCTTCGTCTTATTACAAGATTTCCAGAAACATATTATATTAACAAAACGGAGTAAAATAGCTAAAGTTATGGCCGATTTAAGATTTAACGACCGTGCGGGCGTAATGACGACCCTAGATCTCCAAGAAGTCCCCCGCTATGCTATCTACATCACCCAATGATGTTGTAATTTGCCACGGCCATCGTCTCATTACAAGTTTCCGAGAAACATAATATAATAAAAAAACAGAGTTACGTAGCAAAAGTTATGGCCGATTAAAGATCTAACGATAGCGCGGGCATAACGACGACCCTAGGTATCCAAGTAGTCTTTCGCTGTGCTATCTACATCACCGAATGGTGTAATAATTTTCCAGGCCCTTCACCTCAATACAAGCTTTCAAGAAACATAATATAGTAGGAAAACGGAGAATCATAGCAAAAGTTATGGCCGATTTAATATTTAATAGCCGTACGTCCAAAATAATTACCTCAGGTCTCCAAGTAGTATTCCGATATGCTATTAACTTCACCCAATGATATAATAATTTTCCAAGGATTTCGTCTCATTTCAAGCCTTCCAAGAATCTATTATAATAAGAAAATGGAGTTACGTATCGAAAATTATGGCCGATTAAGATTTAATGACTGCGCGGGCATCACGATGACCCTAGGTCTCCAAGTTGTCTACCACTATGCTATCTACTTCACCCAATGACATAATAACATTCCACGGAAACATACTATTACAAGAAAACGGAGTTACGTAGCAAATGTTATGGCCGATTTAAGATTTAACGACCGCACGGGCATAACGACAACTGTAGGTCTCCGAGCAATCTTTCGCCATTCTATCTTCACCACCCAACGAAGCAATAATTTTTCCATGGCCTTCATCTTATTACAAGATTACTAGAAGCATATTATACTAAGAAAATTGAGTTACATAGCAAAAGTTATGGCCGATTAAAGATTTAACGACTGCACGAGCATAACGTCAACCCCAAGTGTCCAATTAGTCTTCCGCTATGTTATTTTCATCGCCCAATGATGGAAAAATTTTCCAGGGCTTTTATTTTATTACAAGCTTACCAGAAACATAATATATTAAAAAAAACAGAGTTACGCAGCAAAAGTTATGGCCGGTTTAAGATTTTAACGACCACATAGTTATAACAACAATCTTAGGTCTCCCAGTAATTTTCTGCTATGCTATCTTCATCACCCAATGATGTAATAATTTTCTTGGGCCTTCCTCTTATTAAAAACTTACCGGAAACTTATTATAATAAGAAAACGGAGTTATGTAACAAAAGCTATATCCGATTTAAAATTTAACGACTGCACGGGCATAACGACGCCCCTGGGTCTCGAAGTTGTCTGACGCTATGCTATATATATATCATTTAATGATGTTGGAATTTTCTAGGGCCTTCAATTCATCGCAAGGTTTCCAGAAAGATATTATAATAAGAAAACGAAGTTACGTAGAAAAAGTTATGGCCGACCTAAGATTTAACAACAGTACAGGCATAACGATGACCCTAGGTCTCCGAGTAGTCTTCCGCTGTGCTATCTACATCACCCAATGGTGTAATAATTTTTCATGATCTTCATCCCATTACAAGCTTCCAAGAAACATGTTATAATTAGAAAATGGAGTTACGTATTAAATGTTATCCCTGTTTCAAGATTTAACATCCGCGCGGACATAACGACATCCAAGTAGTCTTCCGGTCTGCTATCTTCATCCCCAAATGATGTAATAATTTCCCAATGCCATCATCTCATGACAAGCTTTCCAAAAACATATTATAGTTAGAAAAAGGAGTTACATAGCAAAAGTTACGGCCGATTTAAGATTTGACGACTGCACAGGCGTAACGACGACCCCAGGTCTCCAAGTAGTCTTCCGCTATGCTATCTACATCACCCAATGACGTTGCAATTTTCCTGGGCCTTCGTCTCATTATAAGCTTTCCAGAAACATATTATAATTAAGAAAATGGAGTTACATAGCAAAAGTTATGGCCAATTTAAGATTTTAATGACAGCACAGGTATGATAACAACCTTAGGTATCCAACAAATCTTCTGCTATGCTAGCTTCATCACCCAATGATGTAATAATTTTCTAGAGCCTTCCTCTTATTAAAAAATTATCGAAAACTTATTGTAATAAGAAAACGGAGTTACGTAACAAAAGCTATGTCCAATTTAAAATTTAACGACTACGCGGGCATAACGACGCCCCTGAGTCTCGAAGTTGTCTGACGCTTTGCTATATATATCATTCAATGATGTCGTAATTTTCTAGGGCCTTCATTTCATCGTAAGGTTCCGGAAACATATTATAACAAGAAAATGGAGTTACTTGGCAAAAGTTATGGCCGACCTAAGATTTAACGACAGTACAGGCATAACGATGACCCCAGGTCTCAAGTAGTCTTCTGCTGTGCTATCTACATCACCCAATGGTGTAACAATTTTCCACGACCTTCATCCCATTACAGGCTTCCAAGAAACATATTATAATTAGAAAATGGAGTTATGTATTAAATGTTATCCCCGTTTCAAGATTCAAGGACTGCGCGGACGTAACGACATCCTTAGTCTCTAAGTAGTTTTCCGCTCTGCTATCTTCATCACCAAATGATGTAGTAATTTCCCTGTGCCATCATGTCATTACAATCTTTCCAAAAACATATTATAGTTAGAAAAAAGAGTTACATAGCAAAAGTTACAGCCAATTTAATATTTGACGACCGTACGGGCATAACGACGACCCCAGGTCTCCAACTAGTCTTCTGCTATGCTATCTACATCACCCAATGATGTTGTAATTTTCCCGGGCCTTCGTCTCATTACAAGCTTTCCAGAAACATAATATAATTAAGAAAACGGAGTTATGTAGAAAACATTATGGCCAATTTAAAATTTAACGACAGCACGGACATAACGACCAACCCAGGTATCCAAGTAGTCTTCTGCTGTGCTATCAACATCACCCAACGGTGTAATAATTTTCCAACGCCTTCATCTTAGTACAAGCTTTCAAGAAACATAATATAATAGGAAACCGGAGTAACGTAGCAAATATTATGGCTGATTTAAGATTTCACGACTGCACGTCCAAAACGATTACCCTAGGTCTCCAAATAGTATTCTGAAATGCTATCTACTTCACCCAATGACATAATAATATTCTAAGGACTTCGTCCTATTTCAAACTTTCCAGAAATATATTATAATAAGAAAATGGAGTTACGTATCAAAAGTTATGGCCGATTTAAGATTTAATGACAGGCGGGCATAACGATGACTCTAAGTCTCCAAGTAGTCTTCCGCTATCTTATCTACTATACCCAATGACATAATGATTTCCCACGGCTTTAGTCTCATCACAAGCTTTACAGAAACATATTATAATAAGAAAACAGAGTTACGTATCAAAAGTTATGGTCGATTTAAGATTTAATGACACGCGGGCATAACGATGGCCCTAAGTCTCCAAGTAGTCTTCTGCTGTCCTACCTACTTTACCCAATGATATAATAATTTCCCACGGCCTTAGTCTCTTTACAAGCTTTACGGAAACATATTATAATAAGAAAACAAAGTTACGTATCAAATGTTATGGCCGATTTAAGGTTTAACGATCGCACGGGCATAACGACAACTTAGGTCTCCAAGTAATCCTCCGTTATAATATCTTCATCACCCAAAGAAGTAATAATTTTCCAGGGTCTTCGTCTCATTACAAGCATTCCAGAAACATATTATAATAAGAGAATGGCATTATGTAGCAAAAGTTAAGGCCGATTTAAGATTCAGCAACCGTGCGGGCATAACGTCAACCCCAAGTCTTCAAGTAGTCTTCCGCTTTGCTATTTTCATCACCTAATGATGCAATAGTTTTTCAGGGCCTTCGTCCTATTACAAGCTTACTAGAAACATATTATAACAAGAAAATGGAGTTACGTAGAAAAAACTTAGGGCTGATTTCTGATTAAGGACCGCACAGGCGTAACGACGACCCTAGTTCTCCAAGTAGTCTCTGCTATGCGATCTGCATACCCCAGTCATTTAATCATTTTCAAGGGCCTTTGTCTCGCTATAAGCTTCCCAAAAACATATTATATTCAGAAAAACGGAGTTATGTAGAAAAAGTTATGGCCGATTTAAGATTTAACGAGTGCGCGGGTGCAACAACGACCCTATGTCTCCAAGTAGTCTTCCGCTATACTATCTACATCACCCAATCATGTCATCATTTTTTAGGGCCTTCGTCTTATTACAAGCTTTCCAGAAACATAATGTAATAAGAAAACGGAGTTACGTAGCAAAACTTATGGCTGATTTATGATTAACGACCACGTAGGCGTAATGACGACCCTAGTTCTCCAAGTAGTCTATGCTATGCTATCTGCCCCCCAGTCATGTAATAATTTTCCGGGGCCTTCGTCTCATTACAAGCTTTCCAGAAACATATTATATTCAGAAAACAGAGTTGCGTAGCAAACATTATGGCGGATTTAAGATTTAACGAGTGCGCGGGCGTAACAACAGCCCTAGGTCTCCAAGTAGTCATCCGCTATACTATCTACATCACCCAATCATGTAATAAATTTCCAGGGCTTCGTCTTATTACAAGGTTTCCAGAAACATAATAATATAAGGAAACGGAGTTACGTAGCAAAAGTTATGGCCGATTTAAGATTTTAACGGCCGTGCAGGTATAACAACAACCTTAGGTCTCCCAGTAATCTTCCGCTATGCTATCTTCATCATCCAATGAAGTAATAAATTTCCAAGGCCTTCCTCTTATTACATACTTACCGCAAACTTATTATAATAAGAAAACGAAGTTACGCAACAAAAGCTATGTCCGATTTAAAATTTAACGACTGCGCGGGCATAACGTCGTCCCTAGTTCTCCAAGTAGTCTCTGCTATGCTATCTGCATCCCCCAATCATAAAATAATTTTCCAAGGCCTTCGTCCCATTACAAGCTTTCCAGAAACGTATTATATTCAGAAAACAGAGTTATGTGGCAAAAGTTATGGCTGATTTAAGATTTAACGAGTGCGCGGGCGTAACATTGGCGCTAGGTCTCTAAGTAGTCATCCGCTATGCTATCTACATCACCCAATCATGTAATAATTTCCTAGGGCTTCGTGTCATTGCAAGCTTTCCAGAAATATAATATAATAAAAAAACGGAGTTACATAGCAAAAAATTATGACCGATTTAAGATTTAACAACCGCACGGGCATTACGTCAACCCCAGGTCTTCAAATAGTCTTCCGTTATGCTATTTTCATCACCTAATGATGTAAGAATTTTCTAGGGCCTTTGTCTTATTACAAGCTTACCGGAAACATATTAAAATAAGAAAACGAAGTTACGTAACAAAAGTTATATCCGATTTAAAATTTAACGACTGCATGGGCAAACGACGTCCCTGGGTCTCGAAGTAGTCTTAAGTTATACTATCTATATCATTCAATGATGTAGTAATTTTCGAGGGCCTTCATCTCATCGTAGGGTTTTCAGAAACATATTATAATAAGAAAACAGAGTTACGTAACAAAAGTTATGGCCGACTTAAGATTTAACGACAGCGCAGGCATAACGACGACTCCAGGTCTCCAAGTAATCTTCCACTATGTTATCTTCATCACCCAATGATGTAATAATTTTCCAAGGCCTTCATCTGATTAAAAACTTACCGAAAACATATGGTAATAACAAAACGGAGTTACGTAACAAAAGCTATATCCGATTTAAAATTTAACGATTGTGCAGGCATAACGACGCCCATGGGTCTCGAAGTAGTCTTACGCTATGCTATCTATATCGTTCAATGATGTTGTAATTTTTTAGGGCCTTCATCTCATCGCAAGGTTTTCAGAAACATATTTTAATAAGAAAACGGAGTTATGTAGCAAAAGATAAGGCCAACTTAAGATTTAACAACAACGCAGGCATAACGACGACCTCAGGTCTCCAAGTAGTCTTCCGCTTTGCTATCTGCATCACCCAATGTTGTAATAATTTTCCATGGCCTTCTTCCCATTACAAGCTTTCAAGAAATGGATTATAACAAGAAAATGGAGTTACGTATAAAATGTTATCCCCGTTTTAAGATTTAACGACCACGCGGACAAAACAACAACCTTAGTCTCCAAGTAGTCTTCTGCTATGCTATCTACATCACCCAATCATGTAATAATTTCCAAGGCTTCATCTCATTACAAGCGTTCCAAAACGATTACCCTAGGTCTCCAACTAGTATTCTGATATGCTATCTACTTCACCCAATGACATAATAATTTTCCAAAGACTTCGTCTCATTTCAAACTTTCCAGAAACATATTATAATAAGAAAGCAGAGTTACATATCAAAAATTATGGCCGACTTAACATTTAATGACCGCGGGGGCATAACAACGACCCAAGATCTCTAGGTATTCTTCTCCTAGGCTATCTACTTCACCTAATGACATAAAAATTCCCACGGCCTTGGTCTCATTACAAGCTTTACAGAAACATATTATAATAAGAAAACGGAGTTATGTATCAATTGTTATGGTTGATTTAAGGTTTAATGACCGTGCGGGCATAACGACAACCTTAGGTCTCCAAGTAATCTTCCGCTATACTATCTTCATCACCCAATGATGTAATAATTTTCTAGGGTCTTCGTCCCATTACAAGCTTTCTCGAAATATATTATAATAAGAGAACGGCATTACGTAGCAAAAGTTAAGGCCGATTTAAGATTTAACAACCGTGCAGGCATAACGTCAACCCCAGGTCTTCAAGTAGTCTTTCGCTATGCTATTTTCATCACCCAATGATGCAATAATTTTCCAGGGCCTTCGTCTTATTACAAGCTTACTAGAAACATATTATATTAAGAAAACGGAGTTACGTAGCAAATATTTATGGCTGATTTAAGATTAAGGACTGCGCAGGCGTAACGACGACCCTAGTTCTGTAAGTAGTCTCCGCTATGCTATCTACATCCCCTTATCATGTTATAATTTTACAGGGCCTTTGTCTCATTACAACCTTTCTAGATACATATTACATTCAGAAAATGGAGTTATCTAGCAAAAGTTATGGCCGATTTAGGATTTAACAAGTGCGCGGGCGTAACAACGACCCTAGATCACCATGTAGTCTTCCGCTATGCTATCTATATCATGTAATGATGTAATCATTTTCCAGGGCCCTCGTCTCATTACAAGGTTTCCAGAAACATAATGTAACAAGAAAACGGAGTTACGTAGCAAAAGTTATGGTCGATTTTAGATTTAACGGCCGCGCATCCACAACATCGACCCCAGATCTCCAAATAGTCTTACGCTATGCTGTTTTCATCACCCAATGATGTAAGAATTTTCGATGGCCATTGTCCTTTTACAAGATTACCAGAAACATATTATAATAAGAAGACGGAGTTACGTACCAAAATTTATGGCCGATTTTAGAATTTAATGACCGCGCAGGTATAACAACAACATTAGGTCTCCAACTAATCTTCTGCTATGCTAGCTTCATCACCCAATAGTGTAATAATTTTTCATAGCCTTCGTCTCATTACAAGCCTTCCAGAAACATCTTATATTATGAAAATGGAGTAAAGTGGCAAAAGTTATGGCCGATTTAAGATTTAACGACTGCGCAGGCGTAACGACGACCCTAGGTCTCCAAGTAGTCTTCCGCTATGCTTTCTACATCACCCACTGATGTTGTAATTTTCCACGGCCTTCGTCTCATTACAAATTTCCCAGAAAACTAATATAATAAAAAAACAGAGTTACGTAGCAAAAGTTATGGCTGATTAAAGATTTGACGACAGCACGGGCATAACGACGACCCCAGGTATCCAAGTAGTCTTTCGCTGTGCTATCTACGTCACCGAATGGTGTAATAATTTTCCAGGGCCTACGTCTCAATACAAGCTTTCAAGAAACATAATATAATAGAAAACGGAGTTACGTATGAAAAGTTATGGCCAACTTAAGATTTAACAACCGCAATCCAAAACAATTACCCTATGTCTCCAAGTAGTATTCCGATATGCTATCAACTTCACCCAATATTATAATAATTTTCCAGGGATTTCGTCTCATTTCAAGCCTTCCAGAAACATATTATAATAAGAAAACGGAGTTACGTATCAAAAATTATGGCCGATTTAAGATTTAAGGACCGTGTGGTCATAAAGATGACCCTAGGTCTCCAAGTAGTTTACTGCTATGCTATCTATTTCACCCAATTATATAATAATTTTCCACGACCTTCGTCTCATTACAAGCTTTACAGAAATATACTATTATAAGAAAACGGAGTAACGCAGCAAAAGTTATGGCCGATTTAAGATTTAACGACCGCGCGGGCATAACGACAACTGTTGGTCTCCAAGTAATCTTCCGCCACTCTAACTTCACCACCCAACGATGCAATAATTTTCCAGGGCCTTCGTCTTATTTCAAAATTATTAGAAACATATTACATTAAGAAAACGAAGTTAAGTAGCAAAAGTTATGGCTAATTTAAGATTAACGACCACGCGGGCATAATGATGACTCTAGTTCTCCAAGTAGTCTTTGCTATCCTATCTGCATCCCCCAATCATGTAATAATTTTCCAAGGCCTTCGTCTCATAACAAGCTTTCCAGAAATATATTATATTCAGAAAATAGAGTTGTGTACCAAAAGTTATGGCCGATTTAAGATTTAACGGGTGCGTGGGTGTAACAACAGCCCTAGGTCAACAAGTAGTCACCCGCCATATTATCTACATCACCCAATCATGTAATAATTTCTAGGGCTTCGTCTCATTACAAGCTTTCCAGAAACATAATTTAATAAAAAAACGGAGTTACATAGCTAAAAGTTATGTCCAATTTAAAATTTCACGATTGAATGGGCAAAACGACGCCCCTGGGTCTCGAAGTAGTCTTACGCTATGCTATCTATATCATTCAATGTTGTAGTAATTTTTGAGGGCCTTCATCTCATCGTAGGGTTTTCAGAAACATGTTGTAATAAGAAAACGGAGTTATGTAGCAAAAGTTATGGCAGACTTAAGATTTAACGACAACGCGGGCATAACGACGACCCCAGGTCTCCAAGTAGTCTTCCGCTGTGCTATCTGCATCACCCAATGGTGTAATAATTTTCCACGGCCCTCGTCCCATTACAAGCTTTTAAGAAACAGATTATAATAAGAAAATGGAGTTACGTATTAAATGTTATCCCCATTTTAAGATTTAACGACCGTGCGGACATAACGACAACTTTAGTCCCCAAGTAGTCTTCTGCTATGATATCTACATCACCCAATCATGTAATAATTTGCAGGGCTTCGTCTCATTACTAGCTTTCCAAAACGATTACCCTAGGTCTCCAAATAGTATTCCGATACGCTATCTACTTCACCCAATGACATAATAGTTTTCCAAGGACTTCGTCTCATTTCAAACTTTTCAGAAACATATTATAGTAAGAAAACAGAGTTACTTATCAAAAATTATGGCCGACTTAACATTTAATGACCGCACAGGCATAACGACGACCCTAGATCTCCAAGTAGTCTTTCGCTATACTATCTACTACACCTAATGACATAATAAATTCCCACGGCCTTAGTGTCATTACAAGCTTTACAGAAACATATTATAATAAGAAAATGGAGTTACGTATCAAATGTTATGGCTAGTTTAAGGTTTAACGACCGCGTAGGCATAACGATAACCTTAGGTCTCCAAGTAATCTTCCGCTATACTATCATCACCCACTGATGTAATAATTTTCCAGGATCTTTGTTTCATTACAAGCTTTCCAGAAACATATTATAATAAGAGAACGGCATTACGTAGCAAAAGTTAAGGCCAATTTAAGATTTAACAACCGTGCGGGCATAACATCAACCCAGGTCTTCAAGTAGTCTCCCGCTATGCTGTTTTCATCACCCAATGATGCAATAATTTTTCAGGGCCTTGTTACAAGCTTACAAGAAACATATTATAAAGAGAAAATGAAGTTACATAGCAAAACTTATGACTGATTTAAGATTAAGGACCGCGCGGGCGTAACGACGACCCTAGTTCTCCAAGTAGTCTCCGCTATGCTATCTACATCCCCCAATCATATAATAATTTTCCAGGGCTTTGTCTCATTACAAGCTTTCCAGAAACATATTACAGTCAGAAAGGGAGTTATCTACCAAAAGTTATGGCCAGTTTAGGATTTAACGAGTGCGCGGGTGTAACAACGAACCTAGGTCTCCATGTGGTCTTTTGCCATCGCGCAATGACGTAGTCATTTTCCAGGGCCTTCGTCTCATTACAAGGTTTCCAAAAACATAATGTAATAAGAAAACGGAGTTATGTAGCAAAAGTTATGGCCGATTTAAGATTTAACGGCCGTGCATCCGTAACATTAACCCCAGATCTCCAAATAGTGTTCCGGTATGTTGTTTTCATCGCCCAATGATGTAAGAATTTTTCAGGGCCTTTGTCTAATTACAAGATTACCAGAAACATATTATAATAAGAAAACGAAGTTACATAGCAAAAGTTATGGCCGATTTAAGATTTTAACGACCGTGCAGGTATAACAACAACCTTAGGTCTCCAAGTAATCTTTCGCTATGCTAGCTTCATCACCCAATGATGTAATAATTTTCCAGGGCCTTCATCTCATTAGAAGCATTTCAAAAACATATTATATTAAGAAAACAGAGTAATGTAGCAAACGTTATTGCTGATTTAAGATTTAATGACCGTGCGGTCGTAATCATGACCCTAGGTCTCCAAGTAGTCTTCCGCTATGCTATCGACATCAACCAATGATGTAATAATCTTCCAAGGCCTTCGTGTTATTACAAGCTTTCCAGAAACATATTATATTAAGAAAATGGAGTTTTGTGGCAAACGATATGGCCGATTTTAGATAACGACCGCATTGGCGTAACGATGACCCCAGGTCTCCAAGTAGTCTTCCTCTATGCTATCTACATCACCCAATGATGTAGTAATTTTCGAGGGCTTCGTCTCATTACAATCTTTCGAGAAACATAATATAATAAGAAAACGAAGTTTTGTAGCAAAATTTGTGGCTAATTTAAAATTTTAACGACCGCACGGGTATAACATCAACCCCATGTGTCTAAGTAGTCTTCTGCTATGCTGTTTTCATCACCCAATGATGTAATAATTTTCCAGGGCCTTCGTCTCGTTACAAGCTTTCCAGAAAGATAATATATTAAGAAAATAGTGTTACGTAGCAAAGGTAATGGCCGATTTAACACATAACAACCACAGGGGTGTAACGACGACCTTAGTTCTCCAAGTAGCTGCGCTATCTACATCACCCAATGATGTAATAATTTTCTAGGCCTTCATCTCATTACAAGCTTTTCAGAAACATAATATAATAAGAAAACGGAGTTACGTAGCAAAAGTTATGGCCGATTTAAGATTTTTACGACAGTACGGGCATAACGTCGACCCCAGGTTTCCAAGTAGTCTTTCGCTATGCTGTTTTTCATCACCCAATGATGCAATAATTTTCAAGAGCCTTCGTCTTCTTAAAAACTTACAAGAAATTATTATAATAAAAAAATAGAGTTACGTAACAAAAGTTATGTCTGATTCAAAATTTAAGGACTGCGCAGGATAACGACGACCCCAGGTCTCCAAGTAACCTTTCGTTATGCTATCTAAATCACCCAATGGTGTAATAGATTTTGAGGGCCTTGTCTCATTACAAGCTTTCCAGAAACATATTAAAATAAGATAATGCAGTTGCGTATCAAAATTTATTGCCGATTTAAAATTTAACGACTGCCCGGGCGTCACGACGACCCTAGGTCCCCAAGTACTCTTCCTCTATGCTATCTACTTCACCCAATGACATAATAATGTTTCCAAGGCCTTCGTCTCATTACAAGATTTATAGAAACATAATGTAATAAGAAAACAGATTTATGTGTCAGATGTTACGGCCGATTTAAGATTTAACGACCGCGCGGGTATAACTACAACCATAAGTCTCCAAGTAATCTTCCGCTATGCTATCTTCATCACCCAATGATGTAATAATTTTTCAGGGCTTTTGTCTCATTTAAAACTTTGCAGAAACATATTATGATAAGAAAATGGCATTACATAGCAAACGTTATGACCGATTTAAGATTTAACACAGCGTGAGAAAAACAACGACTCCAGGTCTCCAAGTAGTCTTCCGCTGTGCTATCTTCATCACCCAATGGTGTAGTAATTTTCCAAGCCCTTCGTCTCATTACAAGCTTTCCAGAAACATATTATAATAAGAAATGGGAGTTACGTAGCAAAAGTTATGGCCGATTTAATATTTAACGACCGCGCGGGCATAACATCGACCCCAGGTGTCCAAGTAGCCTTCTGTTATGCTATCTACATCACCCAATCATTTAATGATTTTCCAGAGCCTTCGTCTGATTACAAGTTTTCCGGAAACATATTACAATAAGACAATGGAGTTAGATAGCAAAAGTTATGGCCGGTTTAAGATTTAACGACGGCACGGGCGTAACAACGATCCTAGGTCTCCAAGTAATCTTCCGCTATGCTATCTTCATCACCCAACGATGCAATAAATTTCCAGAGCCTTCGTCTTATTACAAGCATTATAGAAACATATTATAATAAGAAAACAGAGTTATGTAACAAACATTAAGGCTAATTTAAGACTAACGACCGCGCGGGCGTAACGATGACCCTATTTCTCCAAGTAGTCTCTGCTATGCTATCTGCATCCCCCAATCATGTAATAATTTTCCGGGGCCTTCATCTCATTACAAGCTTTCCAGAAATGTATTATATTCAGAAAACGTATTATAGCAAAAGTTATGACCGATTTAAGATTTAACGAGTGCACGGGCGTAACAACCACCCTAGGTCTCCAAGTTATCGTCCGCTATGCTATCAACATCACCCAATCATGTAATCATTTTCCAGAGCTTCGTCTCATTACAGACTTTCTAGAAACATAATATAATAAGAAAACGGAGTTACGTAGCAAAAGTTATTGCCGATTTAAGATTTAACGACCATGCGGGCATAACGTCAACCCTAGGTCTCTAAATAGTCTTCCGCTATGCTGTTTTTATCACCTAAAGATGTAAGAATTTTTCAGGACCTTCGTCTGATTAAAAACTTACCGGAAACATATTATAATAAGAAAACAGAGTTACGTAACAAAAGCTATGTCCAATTTAAAATTTAACGACTGTACGGGTATAACGACACCCCTGGGTCTCGAAGTAGTCTTACGCTATGCTATCTATATCATTCAATGATATAGTAATTGTCGAGGGGCTTCATCGCATCGTCAGGTTTCCAGAAACATATTATAACAAGAAAACGGAGTTACGTAGCCAAAGTTATGGCCGACTTAAGATTTAACGATAGCGTGGGCATAACGATAACCCCAGGTCTCCAAGTAGTCTTTCGCTGTGCTATCTACATCACCCAATGGTGTAATAATTTTCCCCGACCTTCGTTTTATAACAAGCTTTCAAGAAAAATAATATAACAAGAAAAAGGAGTAATGTATTAAATATTATCCCCGTTTTAAGATTTAACATCCGTGCAGATATAACGACAACCTTAGTCTCCAAGTAGTCTTCCGTTTTGCTATCTCCACCACCAAACGATGTAATAATTTCCCAGTGCCATCATCTCTTTACAAGCTTTCCAAAAAAATATTATTGTAAGAAAACGAAGTTATGCAACAAAAAGTATGGCCGACTTAAAATTTAACGACCGCGCGGGCATAACGACGACACAGGTCTCCAAGTAGTCTTCCGCTATGCTATCTACATCGCCAAATGATGTAGTAATTTTCCAGGGCCTTCGTCTCATTACAAGCTTTCCAGAAACATAATATAATAAGAAAACGATGTTATGTAGCAAAAGTTATGGCCGATTTAATATTTAACGACATTGCGGGCATAACGACGACCCCAGGTATCCAAGTATTCTTCTGCTGTGCTATCTACATCACCCAATGGTGTAATAATTTTTCAGGGCCTTCGCCTCAGTACAAGCTTTCAAGAAACAAAATATAATAGGAAAACGGCATAATGTTGCAAATGTTATGGCCGATTTAGGATTTAACGACCGCACGTCCAAAACGATTAACCTAGGTCTCCAAGTAGTATTCAGATATGCTATTTACTTCACCCAGTGACTTAATAATTTTCCAAGGACTTCATCTCAGTTCAAACTTTCCAGAAACATATTATAATAAGAAAACGGAGTTACGTATCAAACATTTTGGCCGATTTAAGATTTAATGACCGCGCGGGCATAACGATAATCCTAGGTCTCCAAGTAGTCTTCCGCTATGCGATCTACTTCACCCAATGACAGAATAATTTCCCATAGCCTTAGTCTCATTACAAGCTTTACAGAAACATATTGTAATAAGAAAACGGAGTTACGTATCAAATGCTTTGGCCGATTTAAGATTTAACAACCGCGCGAGCATAACAACAACGTTAGGTCTCCAAGTATTCTTTCGCTATGCCATCTTCATCACCCAATGATGTAGTAATTTTCCAAGGTCTTCATCTCATTACAAGCTTCACAGAAACATATTATAATAAGAAAACGGCGTTACGTAGCAAAAGTTAAGGCCGTTTCAAGATTTAACAACCGTGCGGGCATAACATCCATCCCAGGTCTTCAAGTAGTCTTCTGCTATGCTGTTTTCATCTCCTAATGATGCAATAATTTTCCAAAACCTTCGTCTTATTACAAGCTTACTAGAAACATATTATAATAAGAAAACAGAGTTACGTAGTAAAACTTATGGTTGATTTATGATTAACAACTGTGCGGGCATAACGACGACCCTAGTTCTCCAAGTAGTCTCCGCTATGCTATCTACATCCCCCAGTCATGTAATAATTCTCCTGGGACTTTGTCTCATTACAAGATTTCTAGAAACATATTATATTCAGAAAATAGAGTTATGTAGCAAAAGTTATGGCCGATTTAAGATTTAACGAGTGCGCTGGTGCAATAACGACCATAGGTCTCCAAGTAGTCTATCGCTATGCTATCTACATAACCCAATGATGTAATCATTTTCCAGGGCCTTCGTCTCATTACCCAGAAACACAATGTAATAAGAAAACGGAGTTACGTAGCAAAAGTTATGTTCGATTTATGACTTAACGACAGCGCGGGCATAACGACGACCCAGGTATCTAAGTAGTCTTCCGTTGTGCTATCTACATTACCCAATGGTGTAATAATTTTCCAAGGCATTCATCTCAGTACAAGCTTTTAAGAAACAAAATATAATAGGAAAATGGAGAAACGTAGCAAATGTTATGGCCAACTTAAGATTTAATGACCGCACGTCCAAAACGATTACCCTAGGTCTTCAAGTAGTATTCCGATATGCTATCTAATTCACCCAATGACGTAATAATTTTCCAAGGACTTCATCTCAATTCAAACTTTCCAGAAACATATTATAATAAGAGAATGGAGTTACTATAGAAAATTATGGCCGATTTAAGATTCAATGACCGCACAGGTATAACGACGACCCTAGGTCTCCAAGTAGTCTTCTGCTATGCTATCTACTTCACCCCATGACAGAATAATTTCCCACGGCCTTAGTCTCACTACAAGCTTTACAGAAACCTGTTATAATAAGAAAACGGAGTTACGTATCAAATGTTAAGGCCGATTTAAGATTTAACGACCGTACGGGCATAACGACAACCTTAGGTCTCCAAGTAATGTTCCGCTATGCTATCTTCGTCACCCAATGATATAGTAATTTTCAAGGGTCTTCGTCTCGTTACAAGCTTTCCAGAAAATATTATAATAAGAGAACGGCGTTACGTAGCAAAAGATAAGGCCGATTTAAGATTTAATAACCGTGCGGGCATAACATGGACCCCAGGTCTTCAAGTAGTCTTCTGCTATGCTATTTTAATCTCCCAATGATGCAATAATTTTCTAAGGCCTTCACCTTATTACAAGCTTACTAGAAACATATTATAATAAGAAAACGGAGTTGCGTAGAAAAACTTATGGCTGATTTATGGTTAACGACCGCGAGGGCATAGCGATGACCTAAGTTCGCCAAGTAGTCTCCGCTACATTCTCTGCATCCCCCAGTCATGCAATAATTCTCCAGGGCCTTTGTCTCGTTATAAGATTTCCAGAAACATATTGTATTCAGAAAATGGAGTTATGTAGCAAAAGTTATGGCCGATTTAAAATTTAACAAGTGCGCGGGCGCAACAACGACCCTAGGTCTCCAAGCAGTTTTTCGCTATGCTATCTACATCAACAATGATGTAATCATTTTCCAAGGCCTTCATCCCATTACAAGCTTTCCAGAATCACAATGTAATAAGAAAACAGAGTTACGTAGCAAAAGTTATGGCCGATTTACGCGGGCATAACATCGACCCCAGGTCTCCAAATAGTCTTCCGCTATGCTGTTTTCATTACCCAGTGATGTAAGAATTTTTCAGGGCCTTTGTCTTATTACGAGATTACCAGAAACATATTATAATAAGAAATCGGAGTTACGTAGCAAAATTTATGCCGATTTAAGATTTAATGACTGCCTAGGTATAACAACAACCTTAGGTGTCCAAGTAATCTTCCGTCACTACAAGAAATATGGGTATAGGCGAGGAACCTCTTCCTCGCTAAAAGTTGGTTATTCCTCACCAAAGATTATAGGCGAGGAAATCAATTCCTCGCGGATTTCCTCGC
>QLOD02139482.1:0-18986 GCA_003260245.2 Sideroxylon spinosum | reverse complement strand
TTCCCAAGTGGTCCATTCTCCAAAAGCATAGCACCATTTACTAGCCTCACTTTGTAAAGAGAAATGGAAAAATATAAACTTAAGTCTCTTACTCATTCTAACATTATCACATAAGCCACACATTGCGTTAAACCTATTAAGGTAAAGACATGCGTCTTTTGTGGTAATTGGAGATAACTTTCTAATATATATTCATATCCAAATTGGTCACTTAGAGACTATAGATAGCCTTGGACATCAAAGGGACCATGAGTAAAGTCACCAAAATTCATGTCCATGACAAGAAAGTGAAAATGAAAAAAAAAATAAGAAAAGAAAAACTACACTAAAATGTAACGTAAATTAACTAACATGTAAGCTAGATTATATGATATGCAAATGAACATGTGAAAACGTAAAAGAAAGAAAACTACTAATAAAGAGATGAAGGAACGAAACAATTCACCTAATTTCTCAAGTGAACTCCTCTTGACTCCCAAGTCTAGGGCTTAGTTGCCCTCCCTGGTAACGGCACCAAAAACTTAACCGACCTTGAAATGTGTTTGGATTCTACCTCTCAAGTTCAAGAGGGTAGTCGTAGTTTTACTCGATGAGAACCGATGTCATCTCCATAGGGAGGGCTTTGTTAAAATCTCTAGAGTTGTTCTCTTTAGTTAGAAGGTGAACCTAAGTTAATCTAAACTAACTTTTGATTGATGGGATGCTTACGAATGTGTTGAGTTGAGAATGTTGGAGTGAAGGAATTGTGATTCTAAATTAAAATAAAAATACTATGAATAAAATAACTTAGACCATCTTGACTTCGAACCAAATCCAGTAGTGGGATAGTAGTGGTTTACTCAAATGTATTGATAACTGAACCTAGCAGACGCTCATGCATTGCTAGGTCGGAAGATATTTCGTTAAAGTCTAATTTATGAAACTCAAAGTAAGTGGAGGTTTTTAAAGTAGGTTTTAGATTCACTGGAACATTGAATTGAGCAACTAGTGTGCACGAGCATCAACTCGTAACCAGGCTTCAATTGTAACACGGTGAATCAATTTCTTAAGAAAACCTCAAGTTATGGTTTTAGGAAAATAAGTTCTAAATCATCGGGCCATTGAATCAAATACTTGGTATACAAGAGTGGTCACTCTTAACCAAGAAATAATTATAACACGGGTGATTTAGTTTCGTTGGAAAACCTAATTTGGGTTTTAGAAAATATATTTCAAACTCTCCGAGACATTGAACCAAACACTTGGTGTGCATAAGTGAAAACTTGTAACCAAGCTATGCCTGTAACAAGGGTGAGTGAAGTTCAAAAGAACCCTAGCTTAATATGAGATTCCAATTAGAAATCAGAAAGCTATTTCACTGAAAATTATCTTTTTACATTTGAGTTCACCAACCACCACACCACCTTCAATGGCTTCTCAGGTGTGGCTCACTCATGTCCCCGAAATAAACTTCTTAGGTGGGGCGGACTCAAGAGATAAGAGGTGTGCACGATTCTCAGTCTCAGGTGTTTGGGGAAGTGAACTAAGGTCAAACAACTCGATGATTTGCTCCTCGGGCCATTTGATATTCAAATGCTCATTTGGAGTCAGTGGACTCATAATTGGGCTCGAGGTGGTTAGGGTGGGTTGAGCATCAAGCTCAGTAGTAGACAAGGATTGCAAGTCACCCTAACTCTCGGTAGATGGTAACGAATTCTCTTGAATAGGAGAGTCTACAAGGAAATGAGAAAGATGCTCATCCCAACTATCGTCCTTAACGTGATTAGGACAAAAGTTCCACTCAGTGTCTATGGTATCGAACTGTGCACTATTAGGTTCATTAGGCCAAAATCCCTGGGCTTCTCAGATTGGTCCTCGGTGAGTGGAATAAGGTTGAGACATGCAAAATCTGAATAATTGGGCTCCATGCATACACTACTTATGAAGGACGGATCATAAGGATCAAGTAAAGTCAGAGTATGCGAGAAAGAGTCAGTTCAGTTTTCAAGCGTATGAGGTTCAAAACTAGGTTCAAGTCAATCCGATGGCTTGGTGTGTTCATAGAAAAATTCAAGGAATGACCATGTTTCACTCTGGGTGAGATCAAAAAATTCCCTACCCAATACCATATCAAATGCTTGGTGTAACTCACGAGATAGAACATTATATAATATGGCTAAGATAAAACATTATATAATATGGCTAAGAAGTCCCATGCCTCTAATCTGTGGCTTGGGAAATTGTCCAATAGTGTGTTAAATCTCTCTCAGAATTTATTAAATACTTCACCCTTCTTTCGTTAAAATTTTTTAATTTGAATGCTATGGGAGAAGGTTTGATGAAAAGAGAGGAATTTCTCAACAAAAGCTTGATGACATTGTTCCCAAGTTGTCCATTCACCAAAAGTATAGCAAGCCTCACTTTGTAAAGACAAAGGGAAAAACATAAACCTTAGTCTTTTACTCATTCTAACATCATCAGATAAGCCACACACTGCCACAAACCTATCAAGGTGAAGACATGAGTCTTCCTCCTCGTGCCTGAAGAATTAGGGTAATTGGTGATAAGTTTCCAATGTACAGTCCTATCTAAATTGGTCACTTAGAGACTCCATATAAGCTTGGGAATCAAAGAGACCATGAGTGAAGTCACCAAAATTTATGTCCTTGACAAGATAGTGAAAATGAAAAAAATAAATAAGAAAAGAAAAGCTATACTAAAATGCAACTTAAATTAACAAACATGCAAGGTAGATTATATGACATGCAAATGAATATGTCACAATGCAAAAGAAATAAAATTACTAATAAAGAGATAAAGAAAAGAAACAATTCATCCAATATCTCAAGTGAACTCCTCTTGACTCCCAAGTCTAGCGCTTAATTGCCTTCCCAAGCAACGGTGCTAAAAACTTGACCGATCGTGAAATGTGTTTGGGTTCTACTTCTCAAGTGTAAGAGGGTGGTTGTAGTTTTATTTGGTGAGAACCGAGGTCATCTATAGAGAGAGGGCTTTGTTAAAAGCTTTAGGGTTGTTCTTTTTAGTTAGTAGGCGAACCTAAATTAATCTAAACTAACTTTGGATTTATGGGATGCTTAGGAATGTGCTGAGGTTTGAATGGTGGAGTGAAGGAATTGTGATTCTAAATTAAGATAAAAAAACTACGAATAAAATAATTAAGACAACTTCAAGCCAAATTCGGTAGTGGGATAATAGTGTTTACTCAAACTCATTGATACGCATCAGAAGATATTTCAGTAAAGTCTAATTTATGAAACTCAAAGTAAGTGGAGGCTTTTGAAATAGGTTACGAATTCACTAGGATAATGAATCGAGCACCCAGTATGCACGAGCTTCAACTCATCACCAAG
The DNA here is from genome assembly GCA_003260245.2 of Sideroxylon spinosum. Classification (NCBI taxonomy): domain Eukaryota; kingdom Viridiplantae; phylum Streptophyta; class Magnoliopsida; order Ericales; family Sapotaceae; genus Sideroxylon; species Sideroxylon spinosum. The sequence continues at coordinate 15,636 of QLOD02139482.1, read as the reverse complement.
CTTCAATTGTAACACAGGTGAATCGATTTTTTAAGAAAATCTTAAGTTATGGTTTTAGGAAAATAGGTTCCAAATCATTGGGCCATTGAATCAAATACTTGTTATACAAAAGTGGCCACACGTAACTAAGCAATGATTATAACAAGAGTAATTTAGTTTCGTAAGAAAACCTAATTTGGGTTCTAGAAAATATATTTCAAAATCTCCGGGACATTGAACCAAACACTTGGTGTGCACAAGTGAAAATTTGTAACCAAATTATGGTTGTAGCATGGGTGAGTCAAGTTCAAAAGAACCCTAGGTTAATATGAGATTCCAATTAGAAATCAGAAGGATATTTCTCTTACATACAAACCCTAGGAGAAAGATGAATGAACTCATCATACACTTAATGAAACCCTAATTGTAAATGTAAAGTCGCTATTCTCAAAGCAATGAACTTTTAAGCATAAACCCTTATTCTAGCCCTAATGAAATAACGCAATCTAAAGCTTTCCTCGAATGTCAAAAATTTGGCCTATTTATCGGCTTACGACAATTAGGGGTAAAAAAATAATTTTTTAATTTCAAATAATGTCAAAAATCCGCTGGAGAAATTCCACAGGCATCCAACAACTTATTGATGTGATTGGTGTGCGCCCAAGGTAACTACACACCTAAGTGTTTGACAAAAGTCCTAAGAGACAAGCAGAGGTAGTAGCTCTCGGCGAGCACCCGTGAACAAAGACAGTCGAGTGCCTAAGATTCTCTGGTGCTTAACAGAGAAATTCTCGAGCACCCAAAATTTTGTGCACCCAACAAAAAAATTTCTCGAGTGCCTAACAAAAAAATTCTCGGGCACCCAAGATCTCGTGCACCCAACAGAAAACATTCTTGGGTGCTCAAGATCCCGTGTGCCTAACAAAAAAAATTCTCGTGCACCCAAGATCTCAAGTGCCCAAGACCTTGTGTAGTTGTACACCCACTGTAAGCCTTTCAATTCTCCACTGATTTTCTTCTTTAGGCTTCTAAATTGTCTTTCTTTGGGTATTTTTCTTCTATACCTCTACAAAACACACAAAAACAGTATAAATAATCAAAACATGTTTAGAAATGAATTTTACTTGATAAAATATTCATTATATGAGTGTAAAATGAAGTTAAAATCCACAATGATTGTGAGCAATCACACCCCCAACCTAGACATTGCTAGTCCCAATGAATGAAAAGAATTATGAACAAGGAAAAATGAACACATACCAAGAAAATTCATATTATTCAATTGAAAAGAAAACCATCAATTCTAACTAAAAAGGAGGTCCATTTTCCTGAGAGACACACGACCACACTTAGCATGAGAGGCAAGCCCTTTAAACCGCTAGGTTTTCCCTAGTGGACGAGCAAGATCTTGTGAGGGTTTGCAATGATGTTACCCACAAACATCTATGGTATGGCCTTAGGATGTCAAAAAGTGATTAAGATAAAAAATGACTCAAGTTCAAGCCCAACAAGTCACAAAACCCAAATATCTGTTGCAATTCCCAAGTGCTAAGCATAAATGCATGGACTATCAATATAGGATAAACATGTGTGAAAATTTGTTTTATTCATTCAACAAGGTTGTAAGAACATAAACGGAGCTATGTTTTGACTTCAAATACTCATAAGTACCACCCATAGAAAGAAATTCACTCATCAAGGGTTCACACGTACCTATTAGCATATGATGCTAATCTAATTGCACACAATCCCACGAATAAGTAAATGAACTGAATTGAAGTTCAAAGTGGCCAGCTTATAACAATGTTCTAATGCATGGGTGAGAGATCACACAACACAACCTATACAAGACTACTACAAGCATAATACAAGAGTTGCTTGCTTAGAATCTGCTAGGTCTTTATCTCGGTTGTAAATTGGCCATGGGTTATGGTTAACAATGAAGGGTATGGAAATAAAAGCACAAGTCTTGGGATAGGAATGATCAAGTGCACCAAAGTCCCAATTTACCCAATTCCTAAACCCTAACAAGAATCCCAACAAGAAGCTTTTTCACAAACCTACAAATTACTTTTGGGAGCTTTTTAAATATGATAATCTAATGCATAAGTCCCACAATTCCTCCAGCAAAAAGAAATGAGAAATATTTTTTCCCTCTCTTCTTTTTCATTCTTTTTTTTTTTTTGGTAAATTGAAGTACACATCAGCTAAATTTTCCAACCCACATTTCCTTTGAATATGCTCTCAAAAGTTTCCATTCCTAACCCATGTTCACATCATTGACATTAAGGCACTCCTACAACCCAAGACATGTGATGGTAAGAGTTAAAGTGTGTGAATAAGGCTAGGGGATAATATATGAGGTGGAAACCAAAAAAAGAAATATATCACACACTTCATTAAAAGGCTTCAAGTTGGTTCCTAAGATAGTTGATAATCAAGAAAGGACAATAAGGCTCAAAATAACAAACTGGGCCTAGCATTACATTCTTAGGTTATAATAACTCATATCATGCCAAGTGAAACTCATGCCAGTGTAAGTGATGCAATTAGTGCATTGAAAACCAGAATGAAGAATAAAAGAGCTGTGATTATGTGCAACCCCTCAGGAAAAGAATAATAGGCTCAAAAGGTCACCATTAAGGGGTATAAGTCTCTACCTAGTCCAAGAATGCTAAATTAACTAATGTTAAAAAAAATCTACTCCTAAGTACATAAGTTCTTCTCCATCATAGTAAAAAATGCATAAGGTTATGACACACTCAACTTGAACTAAGTTTCCTATTAAAGTTTGATCAAGATTCACTTATCCTTTTCTCACTTAATTTCACAGTTAACCAAACCAAAAAGGGCGACATGTAATAACAAAAATGCTCACTTATGCATTCTAGCTCAAAGATGCTCAAAAATTTTAGAATTTGACATTTTCTTTTTAACAATTTTAGCACAAATGAGGTTATCATGCAAACTCTCTCATGCAAACGCTACCCCCCAACTTAAACTATACATTGTTATCAATGTGAGAACAATGAAAAATAAGTGGGTCCGTAGTGTGCAACGTGAGCATGATGAATGAGCATAACAATTAATCATTATAGAACATAGAAGTTAAGTGTGTATCCATTATTTAAGCCTCTTAAGGCATCATCCAATAAACCCCCTAATCTAAAGTCTACAACACTCCCAACGACAACTTATATATATAGGAAATACCAAACATGAAAGTGCAAAGGGAGAGAAAGGATATTACCTCAAGAGTTTCCTTATTTGAAGATAATAAAAGCAAATATATAATAAAAAAGGTTAGAAACAAAATAAGAAAGAAATAAAATGAAAACAAGATAGAAGAAAGAGATAGTACAAAAGATGAAATTAAAATGAAGTAGAAGAAAATAAGAGAAGAAAATCAAACTAAAAAGCAATAAGGAAATAAGGAAAAGAAAAATCTAATCTACTATATACAAATGAAAGAAAGAAAAGGGTTATCCAACACCCTCTCCAGCCCATGTGTCCAAAAATGGTTTACAAAATAAAATGATCTTTTTGGGCCGACGAAACACTGATAGTGGACGCTTCTCGGGGTGTAAAGTACACTGAGGGATGAAGGGCTAGGTGAGGTTCGTGAAACCTCGGATGTGGCCATAATGCATGCAAGGACAGGGATATAGTTGGTTCAATCAGTCTCTCGATGCCTAGAAAATCAATGTACTCTCCCATAATGTCTACTACTTGCCCCTTAATGATGATCGGTTGCATGATTACTCACAATCCTCATAATTAACTTCTCAGGTGGGGTTGACTCAAGAGGTAAGAGGTGTGCACCACTCTCAACCTCAGGTGTATAGTGAAGAGAACTAAGGTCAACCAATTCAATGATTTGCTCTCGGGCCATTTGATATTTAAAATGCTCATTTGGAGTCAAAAGACTCTTAATCGGGCTTGGGGTTGTTGGGGTGGCTTGAGCATCAAGCGCGGTAGTAGGTAAGGATTCCATGTCACTCTGACTCTCGATAGGTGGTAAAGAATTCTTCTGAATAGGAGAGTCCATAGGGAAATGAGAAAGAAGCTCATCCTACTCAGTGTTTATGGTTTCAAACTATGCATTATTAGGTTCATTAGGCCAATAATCCCAAGGCTTCTTAGACTAGCCCTCAGTGGCTAGAACAAGGTTAAGACATACAAATTCGAAATAATTGGGCTCCATGCATACACTACTTATGAAGGATGAATCATAAGGATCAAGTAAAGTCGGAGTATGCAGGAAAGGGTCAGTTTGGTTTTCGAGTGTATGAGGTTCAAAACTAGGTTCAAGTCTTTCTGGTGTCCAGGTGTGTTCATAGAAAAATTAAAAGAATGACCATGCATCACTTCGGGTGAGATCAAGCAATTCCCAACCCAAGGCTATATCAAACAGTTGGTGCAACTCATGAGATAGAGCATTATATAATATGGCTATGATGTCCCATACCTCTAATCCATGACTTGGGAAAGTTTCCAATAGTGTGTTAAATCTCTCCCAGCATTTATTAAAGACTTCACCTTTCTTTTAATAAAAAATTTTGATTAGAAGGTTATGGGCAAAGATTTGATGAATAGGGAGGAATTTCTCAATAACAGCTTGACAACATTGTTCCCAATTAGTCCATTCACCAAAAGCATAGCACCAGCTACCAATCTCACTATGTAAAAACAGAGGGAAAAACATAAACCTAGGTCTCTTACTCATTCTAATATCATCACATAAATCACACACTGCCTCAAACCTATCAAGGTGAAGATGTGGGTCTTTCTCTTCGTGCCCGAAGAATTGGGGTAATTGGTGATAATTTTCTGATATATAGTCATATCCAAATTGGTCACTTAGAGGCTCTATATTGGCTTAGGCATCAAAGGGACCATGAGTGAATTCACCAAAGTTCATGTCCATGATAAGAAAGTGAAAATAAAAACAAAAACTAAGAAAAGAAAAACTATACTAAAATGCAACCTAAATTAACTAACATGCAAGCTAGATTACATGATATGCAAATGAATATGTCACAACGCAAAAGAAAAAAACTATTAATAAAGGGATAAAGAAAAGAAACAATTCACCTAATTTCTCAAGTGAACTCCTCTTGACTCCCAAGTCTCGCGGTTAGTTGCCCTCCCCGGTGATTGCACTTGAAAAGTGTAATTATAAACTCCGTAACTTAGTATTAGAAGCATGCATTGTTCAATAAATTTACAAGTTTTGTTAATCTTTGCCACTTAGTTGTTTTATTCTCTTCAATGCAGGAAAGAAGAGGAAATAATTGTGATTAGCAATGATGAAGATGATGAATACAACAACAACGAGCCCTAAGTGTCCACACAAAGAGCTCCTATTCAGACTAGAGCAAGAACAAAGAGAGAAAAACGAAGCAGAAAGTCGGAGCAGGAACGGTTCGGACCATTTCCTAGCCAGTTCAAACCACTGCAACAAAGTCCTGAAAATGTGAAGACATTGTGGTTTGGACCATAGCATGGGTGGTCTGAACTAGTACAATAAATTTTGAAGTAAGCCCATTGTGGTTTGGACCGTAGCACGGGTGGTCCAGACCACTGGGCCACGTAGGGTTTCGTTTTTGTAGTTTTTAGGGTTTTTTAAAGGGCTCTATAAATAGGACCCTTAGGGGATTGTTTTGAGAGTTCATTCCAGACATCGCATAGACTAGTTTAGAAAGTTTTATTATTACAAAGTTTTATTTTGTTTTCTTTCGCTTTGTTTCTTGGTTTTTGGAGTATGTTCTTTCGCTTTCTTGGAACTCTTATTGGAGAATTTGTTGCTTTTTGTATTCTTTCGAAGTACGGTATTTGTCTCTTTCTTTTAATTTAATGAATGAACTTTTATATTTTGTTTTTATTTTCATGGCTTGTGTTGATTTCGATTCCAGTTAGGCTAAAACCCTAGTTCTTAATTCAGTGAATCAAGGAAGGGTGGATAATTATGAACTTTGTGATGTGCGTAGACCTACGTGTATTATGTGAAAACATATGCGTAGAGATCTATATATTTTTACATTTAATTTTATTTATTTTAAGACCGTTCGAAAACAAAAACCCTTGATCATATTCCTTGTAATCCTTGATAAGGATTTTTCAACCTATAATTTCTTCTATATTTTTGAGATAAATGTATTAAAATCTAAACCCTAATATTATCAAAAGAATATCTTTCGGTTTTACTATCACGAGAAATTGAAGCTTTAAAAATCAAAAAGGAAACACCAACTATTAAGAAACCTATGGCAAATGTCTACTGCCTTATGTGTAATAGCCAAGCATATAAGCTTGACGATTGTCCAACCATCCTAGTTTGTCAAGAAGTGGTTCAAAGCCAACAAAGTAATGAAATGCCCATTAATTCCATAAATCAATTTCGTCCACCATATCAAAGACAAAATCAAGGGGGAAATCCATTTTCTAAAACCTATAATCTGGAGTGGAAGAATCATCTTAACTTTGGATAACGAAATGATGGAGCATCAATGCCATAGCAATTTCATTTTGCTCCACCTCTACATATTCTGTAAATTCCTACCAATAACCCAGGACCGTCTCAGAACATGGCACCATATCCAAATACACAATTTTCTATCAATAAGCGGTCCACCGAAGTGACTCTTCAGCAATTCATGGCTACACAATCTACATTATGGGCCCAAAATAATCGAGCAATGAATGATAAAAAGGATAACTGACTCTTATAACCCAAACACCGAGTAATCAGCAGAAAGGTTAGTTGCCCACCCAACCATGTCCAAATCCATCTGCTCAAGTAAATCAAGTTGAAGGATCTTCCAATTCTCAAAATGTTCTCGAGCAAATTCAAACTATCAGGACACTTAGGAATGGTAAAGTAATAGACAAAACCAGTCATCCTAGGGTGGCTGAGCCCGAGAAAGAGTTGGAACTTAAGCGGACAATGGAACATCAAATACAAATGGTTGATCAAGTGAAATTAAATGGGAATGATAAAGTACAGAAAAAAGATATAGAAAAAGATATAGGAAAAGGGAAGGAAAAGGAAGGTATAAAAAAAAATGGAGATTACTTCAAGGGAATATGTTCCCAAACCACCATTCAATCAAAGATTCCTAAAATCAATGAGAGATACTCAAATTACAAAAATATTAGAGGTTTTCAAGCAAGTCAAAATCAGTATACCTCTAATTGATACAATTAAGCAAATTCATAAATATGCCAAATTCTTAAAAGAATCATGCACAGTGAAAAGAAGGCTAAATGTGAAAGAGAATTCCTTTTTAATTGAAGAAGCTAGTACTATACTTTATGGTCGTATACCCCCTAAGTAAAAGGATCCTGAATGTCCTATTATTTTATGCCACATAGGGGATTATTATATCAGTCGAGTACTGCTTGATTTAGAGGCAAGTGTAAATTCACTTCCATATTCAATTTATGAACAATTGGGTTTAGGAGAAATAAAGCCTACTCGTGTGACACTTCAACTTGCGATAGATCTATTAGAGTCGCATAAAGAATAGTTGAGAATGTAGTTTAGGTAGAGAATTTCTACTTCCCAGTAGTTTTCATCATACTGGATACACAACCCTTGACTAATATTTTTGCTTCAAACTTGACACCTATTATATTAGGCAAACCATTCCTTGCTACTTCAAATGCACTTATCAATTGTAGGAATGGATCAATGAAAATGTCATTTGAAAATATTTCATTTAAGACTAATATTTCTATGTCAGTAAATAGCCAAATGAACAACTAGATGTGTAAGAGGTAGATTTTATAGAACCATAGTGCAAGACTATATAGATCGGGAGTTCTTAAAGGATCCATTAGAGAAACCCCTTTCATTTAGTGAGGAAAATTTAGCTTTTCCAACTCGACTAATAGAGGTGAAAGAAATTTATGATTGGTTGGAAGTGTGTCCTATAATGTCTATGGGAAAATGGATACTAACTTTTGAACCATTAGGACTAATTTTAAATAAAGTTGAATCCTCTGAGTTGAGAGTTTCACAACCTGATAGGAAAACTCTTCCTAGTGACTTAAAGTATTCATTTTTGGGTGAAAATGAAACCTACCCTGTAGTCATATCCAATGAGTTGACATCTGATCAAGAGAGTAAACTAGTTAAGCTTCTGCAGAGTCATAAAAAAGTTTTAGACTGGTTAATAGTAGACTTAACTGGAATTAGTCCACTTCTCTATACACACCGAATCTATTTAGAAGATGATGCCAAACCTGTTAGACAAATGCAAAGGAGAGAGCTGAAGTGTTAAAATTACTTGATGTAGGAATTATATACCCAATCTCTGATTCTAAATGGGTAAGCCCTACACAAGTAGTTTCTAAGAAATCTGGCGTTATTGTAGTTCAGAATGAGAAGAATAAGTTGGTTCTAACTCGAGTTCAGACTGGTTGGAGAGTTTGCCTTGATTATTGAAAACTCAATGCTGGGACAAGGAAAGACCCTTTCCCTCTTCCGTTTCTGGATTAGGTTTCAGAAAGAGTAACTAGCTAGGTATATTCCTGTTTTTTAGATGGTTATTTGGGCAATAATCAAATCGATGTTTCTTTAGAGGGTCAAGCTAAAGCTACTTTTACTTGTCCTTTTGGCACATTTGCTTATAAAAGAATGCCTTTTGGCCTTTGCAACCCTCCTGCTACCTTTCAGCGCTGTATGGTCAGTATTTTCAGTGAAATGGTAGAAGAAATCATGGAATTTTTTATGGACGATTTCTCTGCCTATGGTGATTCCTTTGATCATTGTTTAGAAATCCTTATTCTAGTATTAACCTGATGTAAGCAGAAGAACCTAGTGCTTAATTGAGAGAAATGCCATTTCACGGTGACTAAAGGTAGAGTCTTAGGTCACATTGTTTCTAAAGAAGGCATTTAAGTTGATCAAGCTATGGTTGTGTTAATTCAAAAACTTACCACTCCATAATCTGTTCGGAACATTCGCTCATTCTTAGGCCACGTTGGATTTTATTGACGTTTCACTCAATCGTTTAGTGAAATTTCAAAACCCTTGTGTCATCTATTAACACAAGATGTATCTTTTGAATGGACACCACAATGTCAAAAGCCCTTTGAAAAACTAGAAACCTGTTTAACTACAGCACCTATTTTCAATCTTCTGATTGGTCAATTCCTTTCGAACTTATATGTGATGCAAGTGACTATGCTATTAGTGCTGTGTTAGGGCAAAGAAACGACAAATAGGCATACGTTATCTATTATGCCAGTAGAACCTTAACTGATGCTCAGCGAAATTATACGATAACTAAAAAAGAAATGCTGGCAGTTGTCTTTGCCCTTGAAAAATTTTGCTTCTATCTCATTAGTTCAACAGTTATAGTAAATACTAATCACTCTGCGTTGAAATACTTATTGACCAAACTTGAAGCAAAACCAAGGTTAATACACTGGATTCTATTACTGCAAGAGTTTGACCATGAAATTAGAGACAAAAAGGGAGTTGAAAATGTGGTGGCCAATCATCTGTCACGTTTACCGATGGAAGCTTATTCAAAAGATGAAATTCAAATAAATGATAGCTTCCCAGATGAACAGTTATTCAATGTAACGGTAATAACAGCATCCACACCTCTGTGGTTTGCTGATATTGCTAACTAAATAAGGAAAAATTCGAAAGGAATAGAGTCCTAAGGATAGAAGAAACTTTTTAAGAAATGTCTGAGTATTCTTTTGGGATGGTCCTTACTTATTCAAATATTACCCAGATCTAGTAATTCAACGTTGTGTCCCCGAATGGGAAGTTCAGGGTATAATTTAATTCTGCCATACCCAAGCTTGTGGTGGCCATTTTTCCACAAACAAAATAGCTTCCAAAATTTTATAATGTGGATTTTATTGGCTAACTTTACTTAAAGATGTTCATCCATTTTGTACCACATGTGACCGATGTCAGCGTTTAGGTGGTTTAACCCGGAGAAACATGATGCCTTTTTCCCCTACTCTAGTGTTGAAGTATTTAATTGTTGGGGAATTGACTTCATGGGTCCCTTTCCTATTTCCTTTGGTTTTAAGTATATCTTAGTAGGAATAGACTATGTTTCTAAATGGGTTGAAGCAATTTCCACTAGAACGAATGATCATAAAGTTATGTTGAAATTCCTCCACGAGAATATATTCTCACGCTTCGGGATGCCCTGAACAATTATAAGTGATGGAGAAAACACTTCTACAATCAGCCAGGTATCTTATTGTGTAAATATGGTGTAGTTCACAAAGTTGGTACATCATATCACCCCCAAACAAGTGAGCAAGTAGAACTGGCTAACAGAGAAATTAAACAAATTCTAGAAAACATGATCAACCCAAGCCGTAAGGGTTGGTCATTACGACTGATCGACTCCCTATGGGCATGTCGCCTACTTACAAAACAAATTTAGGGATGTCTCCGTATCGGTTGGTTTTCGAAAATCCATGTCATTTGCCCATTGAATTTGAACATAAAGCATATTGGGCCATTATTCAATTCAACGTTAATATTAATGAGGTTGGGTTGCACCAAAACCTTCAGATTGCAGTAATGAATGAGTTAAGGAATAATTCCTACGAAAATGCCCAAATTTCAAAGGAAAGATGAGGAGGTTTCATGAACAACACATCGCTCGTCGACCATTCCATAAGGGCCAGAAAGTGCTTCTTTATCACTCACAACTTTACCTCTTTCCTGGCAAATCACAATCTAAGTAGACAGGCCCATTCATTGTGAAGAATTTTTCTGAACGTGATGTTATTAAATTGAGAATCCAGACATTAAAAATCACTTCGAAGTAAATGGGCACCAGTTAAAACCTTATTTAGAGAACTTTGTAGGAATGGTAGAGACATGGGATCTTTTTAGTTCAAATAAAAGTGTACACTAGGTGGATACTAATCCATTAGGTTAGTATTATTTTTTTTTCTCTTTTGAATTTGTTCCAAATTTTCTTTTAATAAAAAAAAGGGAAATCAGGCCACCGGTCCAGACCACCTGCCAGCCGGTCTGGACCACAGTGGGGTACCTCTTATGGACGATTCGGACCACTCCCTAACCGGTCTAAACCCTGTACTCTCTAAAAGGGCTGAAAATCCTTCATTCGGCCAACACTATCTCTATCTACCTCACTCTCCATAACTCCTCTTCTCTCTCTACACTTATCCTCCTTCAATCCGATCACTCTCCAAAGTGTGGATCACTTTATCTCTCACGGATTGCTTGATTTTCTTTTTCATATTCACCATAGTAGGTAAGTTTTCAAGATCCAATTTCTTCAAGCCCTAACTATGGTGATTTCTCTTGGGTTTCCATGTCACTCTTCTCTTTCTAGTTAGCTTTTAGTTTATTTTCCTTCAATTATAACCCTTAACAAGCTTTTAGTATTCTTTCTTATGCAAATTACTTCCATAGTAGAAATTGATTCTTCAAGGAACGCAACCCATGACTGAATGGGCAAATTTGGGTCATTCGTTTTCTCTCTCTAGCATACTATCTTCCAATAGAGGTATGTAATTTAAGACCCAAATGTATGGTTCCCAACAGTTAATTTAGCTTCAATTTTTTCAAGTTCTTTAGTTCAACTGACTATTAGTGGGCCACTACACTTAGGCCGTGATTCTTGACTGATTTTACTATCAATATTGTCTATTTTTTATGTAGAAACCATGCCACCATGCACTAAGAAACCTGTCAATCGACAAATTGACTCCACATCTTTTGATTGAAACCATTTTTGTGGAAAAAATAACCCGAAACCCAATATGATGATATATGGGTGTACAAATCGGTGGTAATTGAGCGTTTTTGGCAAAATCGATCAATCCAAACGTGAGGATTTTATGTTACACCAAAATTTTGAAGGCAGACAGTGGTTAGGTGTGGCATAGTTTCATTCCAGTTGTGTGTTGGATTCTCTGCAAGAATGTTTTGCCAATATTAAAGAAAATTCCATAATTAGGAGGACGAACTGGGAAAAAATATTCAGTTGGATAGGGGAGTTGAGATTGTGCTCACACCCAATGATTTCTCCCAAGTTTTCCAACTCCCCCGTGTTGAACACCCAGAATTTTCTTATCCTGCTAAGGGCACATCACTGTCCATCATCTCCCGAGAAATATTGTTAGAATGTCAAGAATGGACGGGAGACTATAAGAAGCCTAGTTCTACTTTTAATGACAAGTATTGGGCCTTACACATGTTCTCTTGCACCAACCTCCTTCCATAGAATAGGCATACCGATTGTACTCTTCTGTGAGCACGGTTGATATATGCAATTGGGATCGGCATGACTATTGATCTTCCTTCATATTTCTGGCACCATGTTATATATACATATGAGCACCCTAGAGCCCTTACTGCATTACCGTTTGGCGGTGCCCTTATGGAAATTTTCAGAAGAAATGGTACTCTGATTATAGATGACATGCCATTGGCTTCCACGTTGAACCCATTCAACATCATTTCACATTCTAAGTCTCGAGGTCAAGCAATCAGAATTAAAAAGAGAAGATCAGAGGCTGATGAGGAAGGAAATGGGTCTCAGGCTCAACCCAATCCAATGCTAAACTAGCTTCACAAATAGGTGCCTTGGTGGAGAAGATAAGTCAAATGGAGAGTAATCAAGAGGAGGACCACCATCTTTTACTTCAAATCTAGTGTTCCCAGTAGACTTAAGGTCACCTCTTACAGAGTATTTTGGATCATCTTCATGCCTCCTCTTACCCACCTCCACACTGACACTTGGTTTTATTTCTTTTGTTTCTTTTTAAGGTTTAGGGTTTAGGATATGGACTTCATTATCGACTTTGTACTCCTAAAACTCTGTCCTTTAGTTGTAATTTTTATTTTGTACTTGTTGTTTAAGTTATGATTATGCTGATTAGTCGTCTTTTATTATGTTCATAACCTTTTCTTATATGTTTTCTTTTTCTATTTTAGCTTATGTTCCTTTTATTTTCTTTTTGCTTTTTATCTCATGTGTTGGAAGTTTAATGGTAAAATACTTATTCCACTCTTTATTTATGGTGTGTTAAGATAGGTTCATCGTGTCTAACCATTCTGACCCTTTAGATGAGGAAAATGAATTTGATTGTTATATTGATAATCTAAGTGAGGATGATGAGTCAGTGAGCTCAGAGTGTCCTATTGAGGAGTGGCCTAATGAGTGCTTTGAGGGGAGTAATTCTTTTACCTTTTCCTATTGTTTACCTTCCTTTAATTAATATCACCCCTAACCAGTTTCTTACGGGGAAATGGTGGGATGAGGTTGATTTAGAACTTTTGGTACGCATGAAGTGGACTGCAGTAGATATATCTGTTGAATGGTCTGATGCACCTAATTATGACATTGACACTGACACCATCATCTTATCTGACAATTCATCTCAATCGGATGACGATGATATGCCCCCCTTATAGGATATTCCTGACTTGGGAAGTGAGACAGAGGAGAGCACTGACATTGAATCTGATTATGGTGAGCTATGCCCACAAGATGTTCCTTTATCTGAGGAGGCTATTCGTTCAGTTAATGCTGTTTTAGCTTCATTTGCTACAGACATGAGGTATTTCTTTTCCCTTACCTTCCATTCTTTTTAGTTAACTTCTTTTTATTTTCTTTCTTTTTATCATTTACTTGTTTTGATATCATTAGTCACTAGCATATTAAGTTGGGAAGTATAATTACACTTTGCCTTCAGTCCTATTCAAGCAAAACACACACATTGAGAACAATGTGTCTTTTAAGTTGGGGAGGGGATGATTAATAACATGTATACAACCTTTACATATTACTGAGAACTAATGAATGGGTAATTTCTAATTCAATGGTGGTAATAATTATGAAATTAATAGATGATTTGATGTTCAATTTTGAAACAGAGAACTAAATTTTAAATTGAGTATATCTTATGTATTAAAGACTTACCACTTAAAACCATTGAATTAAAAGCATATTAAGGATTAGAGTTCATGAGATGTAGTTATTCAAGTATGCCAAGACGTAAGTGGAGACTTAACACCCTTTATTTTATGAGCTTTTGAGCCTGAGCTTTATTTTTTAGGGTTTTATAACTAGTAATCTATAATATTTCCTCCATCTCACTTCTTTTAAATAGCTTCATTACATTATTTTTCTTTGGTATTGAATGCGCAAGATATTACTTTTAATTTGCATATATGAATCATTGGTTCTGATAAATGTTATGAACCTAGAGAGTGATGTTAGGCCATCTTTCTTATTTGGAAGCCTGTAACTTTTCATTGTTTATATTATCCTTGGAGCCACTTTGAAGCCTTATAAAATCTTATATTATGTAAAATTTCTTGTTTTAGCCAAAAAATATAACCCTTTAGCCTTATCTACATAGGTAAACCAACCCTTGCATGTCATGGGATACTGATGCAAATTTGGTAATAAGGTGTATAAAGGGGTTAGTAAAGAAAAAGAAAAAGAAAAAATATATATATGTTGACAATAAAGCTTCAGCGTTTGGCATTCAAAGACTTGGAAGGAGAAAAGTTGGTGAGTGTTTCATTGTATTATTATAATCCTTAGACATGTACTTTGATGTTTCCCATCCTTTGTTTGTCTAACCAATACCCCATGGCCAAGCTACAACTTAATAAAGACCTGATGGACTCTAGGTGAAGGACACTTGTAAGAGCATTGATCTTTTTCATGTGAATGATAATAATTTTCTTGTTATGCATTAATACGTTCCGTTCATGAAGCTATGCTACACTTACTGTTTAATTCTTTCATGTCACTTTTTGATTTGGGTTCATTGCACCTCTTTGATATTGCATCTATGCACGAACCAAGAGGGTAACCCTTTTCAAGTGATTTCATTGGAGAGTGAATATCCTCGTGAGAGTTGAAGTCAAAGCCATGATCTTTGAGTATATTTGTTAACTATGTTGATTGGATGATAGTACTAGACATACTTGAATATAAATGGTTGAAAAGTTAGGTGAGTTGGAAGTGCATTTGAAAAATAATTTATGCAAAATTTTAAAGTTTGGCTATTTGTTTCATATTGAATTCAAATCAGAAGTTTTTGGAATTGTTATTACCACATATTGAATTAGTTTAAGGATTTTGTGGGTAGATTCATTGCAAACCCTCACGAGACTTCACTCGTCCACTAGGGGTAATCTAGGGTTTAAAAGGCTTGTTGCATGTAACTAAGTGTAATCGTTTCCAACGAAAAGAGAAATAGGTAATAGTTTGCATTCATTTTAATAAAGTCATTGCTAGAGGCCAGCAATGTTCAAGTTGGGGAGTGTGATTACACTTGAAAAGTGTAATTATAAACTCCGTAACTTAGTTGATGTGATTACACTTTTCCACTTAACTTATTTGATGTATCAGATTCAAAATCCATTTGTAAGATTTGATACATTTAAAACTTAAAAGCTTCCTCAAGAGGATATCATCAATCTAAATTATCAGGACGTGAATTCCTTCAAATATTAATATTCATCATATATATAATGTTATCGCCCAACCCACTAAGTTTATTGACTCATATTGAATCTCACCCTTTGTATAATCAAAGCAACAATCACCATATACACGTGTCTAAGAATAGAATTCGGATTAAGAGTATAAGTAATCATAATAATCATAAGGTTTAAAT
>QLOD02139448.1:8816-18999 GCA_003260245.2 Sideroxylon spinosum | reverse complement strand
ATCACAAGGATGATTTTGAGAATGAGAATGTTATGTAATTTTGATGATTAGTATGTGATCTGAAAAACAAATGGGTGTATCGCTACCCTTGGGCTTAGACCCATAAAAGGGGCGAGGGTTTGATAAATAAATGGGTGCATCACCACCTTTGGGCTTAGACCCATAAAAGGCACGATAGTTTGATAAACAAATGGGTGCATCGCTATGCTTGGGCTTAGACGCGTAAAAAAGGTGATGGTTTGATAAATAAATGGATGCATTGCTGCCCTTAGGCTTAAACCCATAAAAGGGGCAACGGTTTGATAAATAAATGGGTGCATCGTTACCCTTGGGCTCAGGCTTATAAAAAGGGTGAGGGTTTAGGTAGATTATAATGATTAGCATGTGATTTAAGAGACGCGGTGGTGAGTAGATGAAAATAAGAGGGCTACTGAGATTGCCCCCGGGTTGAAATCCCCAGAAACCGGTGCCGGGATAGGTTTTCATGCCTGTAGGCTAGAAACCTACAACATGACGTATGATAAGGCTAATCATGGCCTAGCTTTGTGTCTTAACGACGATGGTAGGCTAATCGTGGCCTGGCTTTGTGCCATAACAACGATAGTAGGCTAATTGTGGCCTGGCTTTGTGCCTTAACGACGACGTATAGTTTAAGGCTAATTGTGGCCTCTAACGACGACTTGGATAGTAACCACCCCCGCTGTGAAATTGGAAATGGATATGTGAAATCATAGTTATGATGAAAGAGATGAATGAAAATGTGGACTTGGATTATGATGATTTATATGTTTATTTGTGATATGGGATAATGCTAAGATTTAAACTCTTAGAAGCTATGGTTATACAGTTTATGTTTTATGATGCTTGATTTCCTTTGAAATATTGCCCATATGAATGTATGTTGAAATCTTGATTTATGAATAAACTTATAAGGTTGCATGTTATATATGTTTTTATGATGCTGCGTGAGCACAAGTGGATTAGTTCTCACGTCCCTACAGATTCTGTTGTAGGAAACAAACACAATCATTAGGTGGGCATTTGGTTGGAGCTCAAAGTGCATGGACGGTGTTGAAATTTAAAATTTTATTTAAGTTTTAAGATTTTGGGTGTGTAATATAAAGTTAAAGTTTTAGAGATTTGAACATTTGGATTGTAATGGCCATAAGGCCCATCTTTATTTTTATGTCTTATGGGATGTATTGGAGCATTATAGCCTGGCCATGGCCAAGGCACAGTTGTATTATTTTATTTAGATGCATTATCTGAGTATTGCTCCAGGTGGTTAGAGTGCTCTGATTAGGGAAGGGATGTATATGACAGGTGTAATCCACTCACTCCCCAGATAATGGGAAATCCGAGGCGTGACAAATATACTGAATCAAATAATTATATGTTATAACTATCAAACTATTCAATCCTAATTTAACTAAAATATAACCTCTCACTAAGGGTTCGAGGGGGTTGAGTGAAAAATTCGCTGCATGGGCTGTAGTAAAAAATCAAGGGTTGAGATTTGTTTATATATAATCAATGATTTCTAATTAAAATTATTTTTAAAATAAAAATAAAAGTTAAAACATTCTTATTGGACCACGAACATTGTAAGTCATATGTCATTAAAGTGTTAACAAATCTCAACCCATGATTTTTTTACTGTAGCATCTGTAATGAATTTTTTCATTGTAGTCCTTTGTAAACTTCTCTTCAGAGGGTGTAATTGATGATCGCGGTGTAATGGATTTTTTCATTGCAGTCCTATGCTAGCTTAATGATTGTATTTCTGAAACATTGTCTTGCTAAAGTTCCCAATAGCCCATTCAATTTCATTACTCCATCTTTGTTTCGTCTTTGGCATATTGCAGATTCTGTTAACTGTTGTTCTTGTGAGTAGGAACAATCAAAGAACAGGTGTTCTAATGTTTCATCCTTTTGTTTGCAGAGTTCGCACTTTGCATCTTGAAGCAAGCCGATTCACACTTACTATTCTGTATATACAAGGTTCATGCTAATTCATACCCAGCCTTTACAAAGTTTAGTGCATTGCTTCGCTTAGGCAACCATGGCTAAATAAGTGTCTTTGTGAACAAGACATTCTATTTATCTTGCTCGTAAATAACATAAAATCTCTTGAACCTTGGCATTTTGTTTTTTGAAAAAGTAGACAGATTATTGTTCCTCATCAAAGTTTGTTGCAGAAGAAGAAATTTGTTTTATCCAAAAGTAAACTATTAAATTAACCCTTAAGCTTTATGTTAGATTCTAATTAATTACTTGAACTTTATTTATTTTTAATTTAGCCCTCAAACTTTTTTGAAGGATTCGATTTAAATCTTGTTAGGTTAGAAATTTAAAAAGTAAAATTTGCCTCAACTTATAAAAAAACACATCAAACATATCCTTAGATTTCATAAATTATCTCTAAATCAAAATACCTTTAACCGTAAAATTAATAATTGATATTTAAGAAAATCATCTTGGAAAATAAATATGGTTTAGTTAAAAGATATGTTTGAAAAAAATAACACCTTTTACGTTACTCTGTTACACATGATGCTAAGAGTATGAGAGGTACTAGATTTTACTCGTATCAAGTAAGGCACTTTTGACCGGGAAACTAACAATTTTTATTTTATTTTACCTTCTTACAGATTTAGTATTTTGTTGACTTTGAGAAAATTTTATACATTCATGGTCATTTACCCAATTCATATTATAATAGTTGAAAACGTTGAACTTTAAAAGTTAAAGAATATGAATACAAAATAGCATACTTACAATTTAATGTCTCTGTTTTATTATTTTAAAGTTCGCATTATTAGATAATGAAAACGTGTAATTTTATGCAAAACCGAACCAATCAATTTGTGTAAGGATTACAAGTAAGAGGAATCGTTTACATCCTTTAAAAAATTTAAGAATTAAGTAAAAAATTTATTTTGGGAATGATATTGCCAAGAGTGCCATACAATAATTGTTGATGTTCTAAGCATGGTCATACATAGGGATGGCACCTATTATTTTTTAAAATATCGAACGATCTCTTGTTGATATTGTATGACTAGAAAATTAGTGTTGAAATGTTTTAAATTTTAATTATGTTATGATATGATTATCTCGATAGAGATAAGGAGATATCTGACTGAGGGTGTAATATGATTCCTCAACGGAAGGGTTAGAGGGTGTAACACGGATCCACTAAGTCCTAACTAATTAGAGGTGTAACACGGTTTCTCAGTAGTTATTTATATTAATTGTCCTACTTGAGTATAGCAGATACCCAGTTAGGAGTGTGACATAATTCTCTAGCGAAAGGGTCAAACAGTGTAACATGGTTTATTTAAGTCTTAGCTAAATGGGCGTGTAACATAGTTCTTCAACAGTTATTCATGTATGTATTATGGAAGGGTGTAATACGATTTCCAAGCAATACACACCGTGAGGAAGTGTAATACAGTTTCCCCATGAGTGCTTGGTTTGTATATATGATTGGTCATAAGTGATAAATGGTGTGGGAGGGTTTGGGGTTTTAACACGGCTTAGTCATAATTGAATGGGAATAGAGGCTAGATTAGATGTTGTATTAACATTACATTCCACCATTCCTCATTATATGGTATTGATTTAGTTATTATTATGCCTTGAGATATTGAGCCTGTTTATTATAAAAAATTCAATGTTTATGACGTGATAATAAGTTTTCTTATAAATCTAAAGTAATAAAGGTAAGAATTATGGTGACTTGATTCCTGATATGATATACGTAAGGGGCTCAAGCCAGCTTAAGTAACTTAATTTCAGTTTTAACTTTGCTTAATTATACTTGGTTATTATAATTTTATTTATGTGGTCCAGGGTATGGGGTTCCAAATTTGGATTTATGACTTTGTTATTATGTTATAGAAATTGTAATGCTATTACAAGTACTGTTGCGACCATATAGATCTTTGGATTTAGTTATGGGTGTGTAACATTTGTTTTTTTACTTTGTTAAGTATTATTTTATCTAAAAACTAAAGACATGATTAGATAGTTTGGATGAATGTTTGTAATGGATTAAGCTTAATTTAGTTTTTATTTTATTAAAATTAATTTCTATATTCCATCCTGTTCGTTCCGG
The DNA here is from genome assembly GCA_003260245.2 of Sideroxylon spinosum. Lineage (NCBI taxonomy): Eukaryota > Viridiplantae > Streptophyta > Magnoliopsida > Ericales > Sapotaceae > Sideroxylon > Sideroxylon spinosum. The sequence goes on along the minus strand of QLOD02139448.1, from coordinate 14,879 downwards.
ACTACGAAGTTAGAAGCATGGCATACTGTGTCATGGTTGGAATTAGGAACGTAGTAGAATAGGTTTTCAAAAATTTTTAGATTGATTATGCATGAAATAATATAAACTTCTTATATCATTGTATTCGAAATACCAAAATGAATTCAAATCAATAAATAAAACTGAGCTTTCATCGTTTTTTTGATTTGATTTTAGTTTCTTGAAGAATCGTACCTTCCAACAGTCAAGACTCCCAAGTTTTCCACTATTGTTCTTATTAAGATACTCTCAATTTTTTTTTTTTTCTGAAGTCAAGGGTTATTTGGGTAACTAAAAAGGTTATTCTTTTATATAGATAAGTGAAGGGACCTAGATGTAAATAAACTTAAGTTGGCTAATTAGAAAATTACCCATAATGATATCATAATTATGAATATATCCGCTAATAATTACACCTAACTCCCCTAAAAAAAGTATAACTGAACTCCAACCCCTCTACAAAAATAATCTCATAAAACACCTTATTTACTCTTTGATTCTGTAATTACGCCCCTTCACTAGATATTGAGATAATTAGGATTAAAAAGCTATCCAATTCTAATTAATACGTCTTTCCATATTTTAAGAACTATTATTATAATATTGTGTTGGTCACCATCTCAGTAACATATTATTAAGACGACCAGATCTGTATTAAATGACTAGTTAATATTTTTAATATGGATAATATCACTATCTTAAATGAGATTGTGGATTCCTTCTTGATAGTGTATATTCTTTCGTTTTATGCAATGAATTTCCAAAATACTAAGGTGTTGGCTTAATGGTAATTAGCCTCACTCTTGATGAATTAAAGTGATCATTACATAAAATAGTATCTATAACTATCTCAGGATTTAGAGCAACTCTTCGAGCGAACACAAAAATTACATCAATGTAGGTAGTAATCTTAGATGTATTTCTCGTTATTGTCTTATTCAGTGTCATCCACACCAACATTGACTATTCCTTGCAGAATCTAGAAAATCATTCATATTATCCTAAGGTTGTCAAAGATGTCACTCATCGGGCACTCGGACGGGCTTGTAATGGCTCTGGCGTACTTGGTGTATATCTTAGATGTATTTCTTATTATTGTCCTATTCAGTGTCATCCACATAAATATTTTAGATTCAGAGTTCACTACTCTAATAATTGAGATAAATAGTTCTATTAAATAGAAATTTAAAATGTTACGGTCTTTTAATTGAGATTTCCCCGTCTCATTACCAACTGTGAACAAATCTGGATTGATTAACACTTCTATTCATATCTTTTGTGTATGAAATTCCTTTATACACATGAATCAAGTTACTTAATCAATCAAATATTACATTCTTCGTATGAAATACATGCATCCATACAAAATAAAGAAACCTTAAGTAAACTAAATAAAGATTTTTTATTAAAATAAAGTCAACTCATCATCTAATAAATGACTTTAGGGTATACATCTCAACAAACTCCAACTCACGCTTAAATCATTAACCCATAACATCTTATCCCCATCTCATTAACATAAGACTCAAAAACCTTTGTAACCAATGCCTTAGTAAAAGGATTAGCTAAATTATCCACTGATGCATTCTTGGTCACAATGATTATATCCTCTGCAAAACTGATATCGTATCTAATACAAAATATAGCATACATGAGGCTTCCAACTGCCAAAGCATAAAGAACTTCCTTCATATGCTCTTCTTCTAGATGTGACTTTGGACATTGGCCTTTAGATAGAGACACCCCATACCTGAACGGTACCATACCCTTCTAGGGGTTATTTACTGATTGAACGATTCCAATGTATATTATTATTGGCTCAAACCGTAAGTGTAGGGTGTCTATTAAAGCACAATATTCAGCAAATATCGGATCGTGTCCTAAAAAAGCCTTAATATAAAATCGATGAACGAATAAATTTGTGAAAATGAATTCCACAAAGGATAATAGGGCTCCTTACTTGAGTTGAAATGTTCTTTGGTTGGTTGTAGTTTTAATTTGATGTAATAAAAATCTTAGATCCAAATCAATTCAAGTAGTTAGAATTTCAAAGTATTGACTCAATCTAAACTCAAAGGAATAGATCGGAAGATACTGTACATTGAAGATCAAATTTGAATGATTGGAAAATTAAGTTGAATTAGAATTTAAGCTCAAAACTTAGTTGAAACTTAGATCAAACACCTAATATGCATAATTTATAATTAAAACATAAGAAATCCAACCTAACAATTCTCATACAAATCCTTAAGAGATGCATGAAAATTCTAATGGTAATTCATGTATTCATTTATGAATTATACAATTTCAGAGGTTGATTGAGAAATTCAACAAGAATTCAAAAAAGAATTCAACTCAACCATCAATCAAAACTCGATGTAAAGAAATAAGAAATTGAAGCTCATTTACCTTGAAATTCCATTCAAATTCAACTATTATCCTTGATTTGAATTAAAGAAGAAACACTACTCACACATAATTGAAATCGAAACATGTATTAATTGAATTCATTATTCACAAGAATAAGAAATAAATTGAAATTTTCCTAGAAAACAAACAATATCTAAATTCTCTCTCTAGAAATCTCTCTCAAAACTATGTAAATATAAATCAAAAACTATACATTTATAGTTCCCTTATGTTTTTATATTAAACCTAGAAATGTGTTTGTACAAAATTACCCTCCTTGATTGCTCTTGAATTTCGCTCCTGCAAAACAGAGGAAAACAAAATCTTGCACGTGCATGAAGGTCAATTTGAATTTTAGCTTGGCGAGAGTCCAGGGACAAATTAGGGAAGTGAGACCTTTCGAAAACCTCTTACAAGAAAATTTAAGTGAAAGCACAAAGTAGTCACTGGGAGAAATTGTTTGATTTGAGATTGATAATGATTTATTTTTGAACTTTACCGAATAATAAGAAAAGTACCCACCTCAATTCAATCCATGCTATTGTTAACTTTAATCATTCAATTTCTTTCTCTTATAACTCAAACCAACTACATCTCTGTGTAAATGGATCGGATAGTTTTCTTTTGAAATTAATCAAGATAAATCAAGAATAAATTTTGATTTATTCTTCTCTTTTCAAGTTCATGAATCATGCCATCAGATCTAGTATTCTCTACTCAAGGTTTGGAAATCGGGCATACAAAAGTAGGATCCTAACTGTGAATCCACAATTTCTAGTGTATAAAGTGATAAGATTATTATCAAATTTTATTCTCTTTGTAAAATATTGAACTTCAACACATGGTGAGAAAACTTGAATTTAAACCTAACTACAACATTTCATGAGTGGAGAATGGGTATAAAAACTTAGCTACTCATAATTAAGGAAGAAGAACTCACCATACTAAAAAATCGTATTGAAATAAAGGTAACTTCTGAATTTGAAAACAATCCTTACATGTAATTTCCAACTGGAATGAGAAACTTCAAACCCTAGTTCTAAAATTATATATTTGACAAAAAAAATACAATGAAGAGTAAAATGTCCTTTCTTTGTTCTAAAAGTTTGACAAAAAAAGAAAATAAAAAAACTCCTCCTTTTACCAACCTATAACTTCCTTCGTAATTCTAGTTGAAATTTCCATGGACCCTTTGAAGGGGGTTCGAAGGGAGCATAGACTTCGAAGGGCCTTTTGGAGGGTCATTTAATGCTTCTTTCAATTTCCTGAATTTAACTCTTTTTTTTATCCTTATAACGTGCCTTCGAACAAGACACCATCTAAACGGGCGTCTGAAGGGTAATACCATACTTGGAACATTTTCCTTTCCTCTTCTCTAGTTCCACATTCTGTCGTGCTAAGGGGCCTTCGAGTGGGACACCCTTTGAACAATGACTCCCTTGCAATGACTTATTTCAAGGTCTGTCTAGTATCTTTCGGTTATTTTTCTTTTAGTTTTAACTCACTTGCAATGGAAAATGTCTAATATAAGCAAAGAAACTAACTTATTTATTCTATCTAATCATTGATTAATTACATTTACACATCTATAATTGACCATTTTATGTGATTAATCTCAGTTCCCTAACTTATATCTTGCTAGTCCCTAGCAAGAATGCATCTAAAATGAACAATTCAATTCCAAATCATAACTCAATAATGGTCAGTCCAAGGAATGATGAAGCAATTTTATCATAATTGTCAACTCATACCATTAAACAATGACTCCCATGTGTAAAATCTTAGAATGACCCAAACTTGCAAATCCAAAAGAAATCAAATGTTCGTTTCATCTATTCATCAAGTACTCATCAATCAAATTCAACTCTTAATCAATCTTGCATCACTCTTCACTTTATAAGCTTTGACTTCAAACCTCACTTGAATTTCTCTCTCAAAGAATGGAACACTCAAGGTTCACTCTTGGAAAGCATTTGATAAATAGAGTAAATGTACAAGAAAGTTTTAGTAAAATGCCTTTTATGCCAAGAATGGATTATTCAATCAAAATTTATGAATTGGCATAGCTCTATGATAGGATGATTCATGCAAATGAGATGTTAAAAAGTAACTGAGCAAATATTCTTAAAGAATCTCAATTTTGAACTTCACTTCATAAAGAATCTAGAAAGACTTCATTAAGGTTGTAATAGGGCCAGGGGTTTAATATGGTACCAATAAAAAGGATGAATATTCAAATTATGTCTTGTAGTGTTCCATGAGAACCCAATATCCTTACTTGCTTTCTTCCCTCACAGTTTTTCGAATTCCCCACTTGGAACATTTACAAAGGAATCACAATTTTTTTTCTTATCAAGGCTCAACTTGGCTCCTATAGCTTTTGTACAAAAAGAAAGCCAATAAGGCTAAGAAATTCCAAAGATGGCCTAGTTTCATTTCCTAAGATCCATTCTATCCCCATGAAGTTCAATAAGATCATTGCTAAATTTAAAGATACTATGCTTCTTAACATGAATCCAAAGTAAAAAGGTAGAGCTATCAAAAGAGATGATGAAAACTTGTTTTAGAGTAAATAAATCATTCTTAAGAATGTATAAAGGTCAAAGCTCACATGGTATAAGTCTTCACCTTAACCAAGGTTAAGTTTTACAAAATTTAAGCAAAAACATCATTATCATAAATTGCACCTAATAACTCGTTTCCTACCACATGTCAGTCTCAATTGAAGTCACAAGTATAGGCTTAAAAAAATTAAACACGTAAGTTCATTACTCAGAGGGTTTCATTAACTAATTGTCGCTCATCATTCGCCATACTCTAAAAGTGCATAATTCTGAGTCAAAGATGCATTTCCATTGATTCAACAAAAATTGATAGTTTGGGTACATATGATATATCAGTAAATCACAGCTTAACTATCTGGACTTACAAAAGTGAACAACTGACAACTGAACCAAAAGACACAAAACAGGCTAACTCTAGAATTATGAATGACAATAACAACCCTATGACTATAGCTGTCATGCCCAAGAGAACTTGAAGGGTGTAGGGTAGGATCATCAGTCTAGGCTGAGGTAGAAGGAGGTGGTCTGTAAACTTGACAAGCACAATAGTCCTTAAGTAGTGCCTCTTGCCCCCTTTGCAACTCTTCTTGCTTCTTTTCCAAATTCTCTTAACTTTGCTTTTGAGATTCCTTGATCATCCTTGATATGACGAACACATTCCCTCATTTCCTTATGTTGGTCTTCTAGATGGGCCAATGTCTTCTCTATAGTAGGTGGGACTACCAACCCAATTGACTCTCGGATCACTCCCGAGAAGTGATAGTGATCTTCCCCAATGGGGTAGCTTTCTCCATCTTGGAGCACTGCTTGATTCCTTCCCTCTTTGCATATTCGGTAATCAAAGTCCCAAAGGGCAAACCAGTGATACCCGTCTTATTCCTTCCTGTAGTAGCTATTCCATCCGTATTGAGCGAAATCCATAGTTACTCCAGTAGTAACTTCATACATGAGGAGACCTCTCTCGTAGCTCACATTTTTCGTGTTCATGAGAGGTATGAACTGTGAGCATGTTAGGAATGTGAAGGGCATTATACTTCTTTGTCAGTTTTTTCCTTCTCAATTTTTATTTTGT
>QLOD02139419.1:3961-16091 GCA_003260245.2 Sideroxylon spinosum | reverse complement strand
AACAACCTCGAAGAGAAGATTTTGAGTTTGATAAAAGTTCAGCTCAAGCTTGTCAAATATCATAACAAGCTAGTTTAAACACAATATTTCTAGCTCAACAAAAGATTCTATTCGAACTTGCTAAAAATATTGACAAATAAATTTAAGCAACTCAATACCCAACCCGACTCGTTTGGGGCATTACAAATATTACGTAATGGATTAGCTTGTTGGCCAATTATATCAAATTGCTAAAAGGCCAATTGAATTTTTGTTTTACTTTTCACCGCCGATTGGTTAGTCAGTGAATTGATCGTAAAAAAAGCCAAGTGAATTTTTTCGAACAATTGGTGATTAATCACAATTTAGTCCTAATACTTTGAGCGAATTGATCATTTTGATTGTGATTGTTGCATGAAGGATTTGTTTTAATGGACCCCTCACTTATACTTTGGTGGTAAGGGCATTAATTTAGAGGTATAGCTCAAACAAATTGGACGTATTTGAAATTTGATAGGGCATGGAGTCTAAGGAAGGATGAAATCAGTTCCAATTGAGAACAATGTGAATTCTATTTAAAAATTGAATCGTATTAGTCCACTGAAGTGCTGTTTGGAAGAGAGAAAAAAAAGAGTTAAAATTTTTACAAATTTTTATAAATTTTTGGCATTTTATATTTTGTGCGTATTTACTAATTTCTACCAACTTCTTCTCAAAATTTTGACGTAGTATATAAAAACCATTCGAACAAATCATTCAATCATATTTGAACAAATCCGTTAGCTTAAAATTCTAATACAGTGTTTGAAAATGATTCGAACAGATCATTCAACTACGGTTGAATGTCGTATTAGCAAGCTTGAATTTGCTTTCTAGACGTCAAAAAGTGATTGAGAGATTATACTTTTTTTTCTTTTTTTTTTTTTTGACTTTTCACCCTTCCAAATGCTTCTTGAGTAATTTCTATTTTGGGATCTTTTCAGATTGACCAAGAATTTAAGTAAAAGAAACAAAAATAAATAAATAATTATAATAAGGGTTAGAGTTTCCAGTTAATGTAAGATGACCAATTATATAAATAAACTATGATACCCATTGATACTAAGTTAAAATATCAAACAAAAATATTATAGGGGGTTAATTGCCTTTATTCCTTTCATACTTAGATCCATTTTTACTTTTATCCCCCAACTTCATAAATGTATACTAATACCTCTGTACTGTACATAAAAGTGAAATAATAGACGGATCTATCTAATTTAATAGTGCATGCGATACAAACATGTATAAAATGCAAGTGTTTAAGATCAAAAAAGAAAAAAAAAGATAGAAATGAAAATGTCCTTAAAAGAAAAAGGCAGAGAAGTGATCAGAATTTACACTAAAGGGTTGGGAAAGGTTTTGGGGTTATGGGTAATGGCGAACAAGGTCAGAGAAGCAGCAGCAGTGGGCTTGTGTATCTTGATGGAGTACTTGTCATTGGATTGGAGGTGAATGAAGTCGGAGAATGTCGGAGACTTGGCGGCGAGGTAGTGGAGGAGGCCCTTTGTGTTAGAGACACAACGGCTAGATCTTCGTTGAAACTCTGTGTTAATGTGTCTTCTTCATTCTTGAATAGGGACAGGCATGGGGCAGGTAAGGGACGGATATGCCTATCCTCGTACCTTATCTTCGAACTCAAATAAATCCCAATATCCTACCCGATTCTCATTGGGGATTTATTTTTACCTTCCTTCCCCATCCTAAACAGGGAACGCGAAACAAGGAATCTCATGGGGAATTGGTTACTTGAAATAGAAAAATATACAAAAATTCTAAATTTTAGATTATTGATTCAAATATCAAGTCTAAATTTTAAAATTTGTAAATTTTATAAGCTTAACTATCTAAGTATTAAGTTTAAATTTCAAATTCAAGTATAACTATATAAATATCAATCAAGTTTTAGTCTCCAAATTCAAACCAAGGCCATTAACACCAATCAGTTAGGTAATTTATGGATTTTTTAGGGATCAAGTAGGGTACGGGTCAGGGATAGATTGTGCTCATACCCTACCCGATCCCTAAAAGTTTTTTAAAATATCCCCATGCCTTACCTAATTTTCAAAAAATCTTCCAATTCCCTACCTGTTAGGAGTGGGGAATGGATAGGGTACGAACGAGTTGGCTGAGATGATCATCCCTATTCCTGAAGAAGCACAACCCTCTTCACTTCCCTCTCTCTCTCTCTCTCTCTCTCTCTTTTTAGGCGCTAAATTCCCTTTCTCATCATCTTCTTCCCCTAAACCCTTCCGTTTCCTCCCCTAAAATTTCCTCTCCATCTTCCAACAGTTCTTAGCATAGCCAATTTTCATCTAGATCCCACTTTTCTCTCGTTATTAGCCCCGTACCCGTTTAATTTTATTTTTCTTTTTTGGTGAAAATTCCACATCTTCATATTGGGTAATTGTTTTCGTTCTCATTTTTGTTGGGAAATCGCAATTTAATTTGAAGCTCTTCAAGTATTGAGGTTGAAGAAACCCAGGTTCTATTTTCCTTATTGTTGTCATTTTCTTCTATTTTGGATAAAAAAGGATCAGGTTTTGATCATAATTTGGAGACTCATTTGACTAAAGATCAAGAAAGCCTGCGAATTGAAGCTTTGTTTTGTGAGAAATTGAAGCTTTGTTCTCTTAGTTTATTCTTTTTTGTATAAATGGATTGAGCGAGGGATGCGAATCGAGAATGCCGAAGAAATCTGGGTTTATGATTATATATTGTGTGGAGGGAAAAAAAGTTAATAAAGGAGAGAGAAGAGGATAGTGACAAAGAAGAAAAGAAGGATAATTTTATCTTTTTAGCACTTAACGTAACGTAATACTACACTTTTATATATAGTATAAGGGATATTAATGTACATTTATGATTGTCAACTTTAACTAATTTTTACAAATTTTGTTAATTTTTTAATAATTTTTCTAACAAAAACTGTTCAAATGGATAAGTGAAATTACGTATAAACAAATTTAACAAATATTTTTAAATTATACCCATCAAAAGACAAATTAAAACCCAACACTCCCGAAAAAGTATTCGAGAGTAGTTAAGGTCTCTCTCTTTTTTTTTTTTTTTTTTAAGTTTGTATAGTTGACTTGCTTGGATGCATTTGCTTCGATCCTTAATTTAATTACATATTTTTATTATATTATACAACTAGTTACAAATATATTATTCTGTAAATATATTGGGTATCAAAACTCAAATAATTAATTTGAGTTTGAGAGTTTTTACCAAAATTCAATTCGACCTTATTTAAAAAATAAAAATAAAAAATCTACCAAACCCAATTAGTTTGGAGCATATCACTGATTGAAACTAGCCAACTTATAGATGGTGGCAATTTTTTCCTTTTCCTACGTAATATTTTTTGTATAATTAATCTAACTTCTGTCTGGGTCCCACCAACCCCCAACAAGCCGGATTTGGCTTCATAACAATTCTTTTTCCTATTACTTTCCTATTCTTATAAATCTTGATTATCTATTTTCATTAAAAGACTGAGAATAAAATTTTTAGAGGTCCTATTGTATTAATTTTTCTTTTTTAATTCATACATTGAAATTATCTTTACATTTATTATAAATTAAATTTGTATTTTTAGCTCTTAAATAAAAATGGACGATTGAGATTTATATATATTAAAAAATATAGAGAAAGAAATAATAGGAACCAAGTCCCAAACATTCCTAAATAATAATAATAATAATAATGATAATAATAATAATTAAAAAAATAACTCGTGATGCCTTTGTGCATTGGTACACTGAATCTTTGATTTAATTTAATATGACGGTGCTAATTAAAACAAGTTTAAAATTATAACTTTTAATTACCAAAAAGAAAATTATAACTTTTCTAAGCCGAATTTTAATTTATTATCGTTTGCTTAAAAAATGCTATTTCTTTTTTATTTTATTAATCCTCAGCACCTCGTGTAAACGAGAAATATTGAAAATAAATGCGACACGTAATGCTTAATCAATGATATATAATAACGTGATGATATTAGATTTGGTACATTATTACACCTATCTCTCCATAATATTTAAATAATTATATTTATCATTTTTAAATATTCAGAAATTATATTTTAAATATTGTTAACATTTATACTCTTATGTTAAATCAACTGTAAGTGCTTAATAGAAAATTTCAAACAAACTAAAAGTTTATGTACTTTTCCTAGTTAGTCCTTCCAATCTCACATCTTTATTAGTTTTCTTCACAGAAACTTTCAAAAAAAATTTATTTTTACTTGTTTTGATTTATTTTTAAAGATTTTTATAAAGGAAATTGATGAAAATATGAAATCATGTAAAATAGGAAAAAAATATAAAATTTTAATTATTTTGACATATTATGTTAAGTTTTAATTATTAATTTAACAAAAAGATGTCAGTGTTAGCCACATTCTAAAATAAGGAAGCTATATGTAATTTTTAAATGTTATGAAGTGATAGTGCAATTACATAAATATTGAGAGGAGGTAAATATTTACCCTGATAGTTTTCTAAAGAAATGAAAGATTTTTCAATTCTAGTGTAAAAGAATGTATTTGAAGTTGTACAAATTTATATAAAATTGTAAAAATTAATGTTTCGTACTTTGGACAGTGAGTAAAAAAATTTAATTTTAAAAAAATTTAATTTTACAGCCTCGTAATTCGTATTTATATAGATTGATAAAATTTTATAGTTTTTTTTTTTAACACTAAATAGTTTCAAATATTAATTTTATAAAGAACTGAAAGATTTTTCAATTCTAGTACACAAGAACAATGTATCTTGTTTTTCCTGTTAGTTTTATAAAGAGCTGAAAGATTTTTCAATTCTAGTACACAAGAACAATATATCTTGTTTTCCATCACATATATATATAATATATTGTTATTAAATTTTGGTGGTCATTGAAAAAGAAATCTACTTATATATAATTACTCATTTTAATATTACCAAAGTCAAAGAATATATTTCGTAAACTCCCCCACGTACTCCAAAAACATCATAATTTCCACACCCAAAGTGTGGACGCAGACATATAAATTGTTATTAAAAAAAAAAATTGATTTATATATAATTACCCATTTTAATATTACCAAAATCAAAATAATATTTTGTAAACTTCCTTAAATACCCCTAAAACATCATAATTCCATCACTCAAATAGTGAACGTAAATATATTACGAAATTTAAATTTTTTTTTCACAGTACAAATTATAAAATTAATTTTTTTAAATTTATATTCATTTATACAACTCCAAACACACTTACAATTGGCCGCAACTACCCTCAAGGGAAAAAGAAAAAAATGGGAGATCATCACAGAAATTATTCTTTGTTTTTTAGCGAAGGGAAATTAAGCTACGTCAGCTTTGCGAGTGTTTGTTTCCATCGAACATGGAATCGCAGGGCCTCTGAATAGTTGATGCTTTTCCACCTTTTGGTGGGAAAACAACCCATGTAATATATATATATATATATGTATATTCATGTTAAGGGGGGCCTTAGCAACTTGTTCAATAAGTTGGTAGTTGGACCCTTCAATCGTCATGTACTATATTCATGTCAAAGTGGACATTTAAGATTATTTTTTAATAATTACATTTTTTTTATTTTTCAACTGTTAGAATATTCTCAAATTGAGATGTTCCTCAATATTTTGTCGTTAACCTTTCCTAATTAAATATAATTAACCACAAAAATTATCTTAAAATTTGAATTTTGAAACATATCAATCAATTAACAATATATTATTGACTAAAAATACATGATTTGTAATCAGTGAAGGTAAAAAAATTATATTTTTAAGATAAATAAGTATAACAGTAAAAAGACATTGAGAACCAAAATTTAATAGTAACAAAATAAAAATAAAATTTATAAATAAATAAAAATAAAATTAATAGAATTTTTATGTAATTTTTTAAGTCAACGGAACTATGTATATACAAACATGTTTGTGTATGTTTGGGAGCAGTATATCTTAGACTATGAATAAATTTTGAAATTCGAGTGTGATGAAATCTAAGTTTTGAAATAAACATTTATAATTTAATTAATCCCATCTAGGCAAGGTTGATACGACGGAAAAAAAAGATTTGGGGCAGTTGATTGGTGGAGTAGATGATATGGATGCATGTGAATGGTGGACATGTACGACTGCTTTCTTTGCCAATGATGGCTACTTGTGGGAAAACGTGGCTACTTTCTTTGTCAAGGAAATAGAGAAGGATTTTGTGAAATAAGTTCACACCAAATTAAAATAAATACACACGTCAATATGCATACATATATACGTACATATATATATATTGTTAAAAAATATCAATTTCATGGTAATTTTTGTTTCATTCGTAATAATATATATAAATATTAATATACATAGGATTATAATGTTGAATAATTCCATAATGTACAATCATTAATTCATATAACATAGATGAATAATGAAATAAATTCTCTAATCATAAAAACACAAAAAGAAATATACTTCTAGCATTATCGATCATTTTATACAAGAATGTTAATGTTAAAGTAATTTTTATTTTAATCAGATCAATATATAATTCTCAATATAAATGCTATAATGAATATTCTAATCATACCATAAACGGTTGATTTTTGTAAATTACACTAAATGAAATTTTTTTTTTTTGGAAATTAAGAATTTTTGTATTATTATGATGATATTCTTTATGCTCTTTTGATGTATAATATAACTATATTAAAAATTAAAATATAAAAAAATTAAATTATTAATTAACCAAAGAATAGACTAAGTACACATTGAACCATTTGTATATAGAATCATAATTGTTCTGAATACATGTAAATTATTCTTAAAAATTTAATGTCTTATTAACTTTAATACTTTGACACATTCATGGTCAATTGTTAAATTTATTTCATAGCAACAGAACGTTAAAAGCTTAGAATTTAAATAATATAAATGTAAAATATAACACTTATATAGTTTAATGTTTGTCTCTTACTATACAATGTTTACATTATTAAATAAGAAAAAAAAAATTCTAATTTTATGCGAAGAATTGAGAGTACATAAAAAAAATATTTTGGCAATAGTTAACATTGACATTATTAAAAACTAGATGATTTAGATCACTTGGATAAGGTTTTCAGCTTCCTCACAAGAGGTTAGGAGTTCGACGCTAATGACTAACAATTCTTGGAGAGTTCCCGGGTTATCCATTAAATTAGAAGGGTGTCCATAATTGATCTGGGACCAGTGTATAGGAGCGTATGTCGGTTTCCCGAGAAGTTTCGATCCTAATAAAACCCGAAAGACCTACACGTGGCTTCTCTCCGTCACCCAAAAAAAAAAGTATTAGTAAATTAAACATTTAATATTAATAAATTACAAAGGGTAGTTTTGTGAGGGTGATTTAATGAAGAGAATTTGTAAGAGCTAGCCATTACTACTAGTGGACAAACCAAAGCAAAACAAAAGGGTGCGTATCAAAAGATCTCCGATCGGAATTAATAGAATCTGTGATCTGTTGAAGTGAAGTGTCTAAGAAAGCGACGGCCCCTAACATTTCAATATTACGGTGTTAAATTTGGGAAGTTATTTACGTCGACGGCCCTAACATTGTTGATAATTACGATATAGCACTCCTGCATAATAAATTTTCAGAGTTGTACATACATTTGAGTAGAGATATAAACGAGTAAGGTATCCGCTTAATTAGTTAATCTTATTACCAAACTCGTTTATTTTTCACTTAACATTACCATCCTGAACCTGTTTTTTTGTTTTAGTAGGAATCCCAAATCCGACTCGTCCCAAGCCTGTGAAACCCGTTTATGTTCAATTGATTAAATTCCCCGTTAAATATCTGATTTGAGATAAAAATAAAGATAGTAACTGACAAAAAATGTCAAAATTATTAAATTGAACAAATTCATGGGTTAAAGGGCCTCCAAGTGTTTTTTTTAAATATAAAAGAAATATACTGTAAATAGTAGAAATCTATATAATAAAATACAACCTTTGAAAGACAATTATCCTACATGGCATGAGAGAGAGAGAGAGCTAGCGAGAAACCCGGGGGATCATGGATGAAATTTAAAATAAAGAATTAAATTTAAATTTTAAATTTTAAATAAACATAGAATTAAATATTTTTTTAATAAATTGAAAATTAATTAGCTTTTTAACATTTATCCTAATCCAGCAAAACTTTTAGTAAAATTCACCAACTTTTTATCAACTTTTTGTTATTTCTTCCAATCAAATTTTACCACATATTACTCTTACATCATATCTTTGTACTTTTATTGTACTTTTTTTTTATCATCTAGCACCGCTATTATTTATAAAATGTCATGTGTATCTATACAATAATATAACTTAAAAAAGTAATAATCTTTTATAATAAATAAGAAAATTTTACAAATTTATTAAACAAAATGTATGAATACCTATTAGATAAAGTCAACTACTTTTTTTATTTAAAAAATATATTTAACTTTAATTTTCTTTAAAATTCTATTAAAATAATTATTTAAATTAAAAATTCAATTTTAACGTGCTTAAAACTTAAATTTTAAATACATACACGTTTACACTCTATATCATTTATATAATAAGAAACTTTAAATTTTTGAATTTGAAATATTTTTTTAACTGTTGGATTTACTAAATGGCTTGGATTATTTTTCTTTTTCTTTCGCTCTTTCCATATTTTTTTTGAATATATTATATAAAAGATTTTAAATTAATATTTCAAAAAATGTCATAATATTTGTAATAATTAGTAAAATTTTATACCTTAATGGTTTTTATTTTTATCAATTTTTTTACATTTTTTTTTATGTAGGTTTGCTTTTATAAATATAAATTTTACACACAAAATTATATATCTATGCCTTTAGACATAGGTAATTGCTAGTAAATGTTCAAAATAGACGGGGCTATATCCCTTAGAATATTACAATAGGAATCACAGTTCTTAAATAAATTTTTAACTCAGTAAGAACAATTCATGATATGTGAAGATAATAGATAACAAATCATAAATTAAACAAGTCCAGAAGAATTATCACAACAAAGTTAAGAGTAATTACTAACAAAGTATCAAAGATTCAAACCATTAGCCAAATAAGAAAACTCAAATTGTTTCATGAAAATTTTGAAAAAGTCTAATAATTGAGAGATAATTGAATACTTGAAGAAAACCGATCCCTAGTTATAAGGTAAGAGAAAAGAATAAACGCTGTCAACGATTGCAACAGCATGATTACAAGCGATAAGAGAAAAGACTGAAGGGAGTTTGATTATCGGATTTGGAGGTTGAGGCTACAGATATACCACATTACATACTAGCGCAAAAATGAGTGAAATTTTATAAATGACCTTGGCTTGAGAATTTCAAAAATTTTAAATATATAAAGATATATTATATTATATTTTATTAAATGGGTACTTAACGGATACCGTACAAGTATTAGATATCGGGAAACCTGTAAGTATAAACGAGTATCGGGTACCCTATAGGCAAATCCCAAACTCATCTCAAAGCCGCATGGTTTTTAAACTTCAATCCCAAGCATGTTCCAATCCCATTAGGGTATTTTCTAATGGGTTTTTATCGGGTTCAATCGGATCGAGTACCCTTGTATACCTATCCCATTGGCATCCTTACATTTGAGGGGGTATTTGCAAAACATAATTGGCTCTTTGCCATGGGAAGAAATGGGCAAAGTTAGGCTTAGGTTGGGTCTGGGAAAGGCTAACTAAAGCTAGCTTTTAGCTATTCAATTTTCTTGGCTTTTTCTAAAATAACCAATATAACCCTCTTACATTTTAAATTTCTTTTAAAATATGAAGGGCAAAAATGTCAAATTAAAAAAATTTAAAGTTAATTACTAAAAAATTAGCGTTTTTCTTTAATAAATACACACAAAAAAAGATTAGTTTTTTAGTAAGTAGTTGATAGACGACTAAAAAAAATAAAAAATAAAAAAGTAACTTTTTTGCTTCCCAAACACTACTTTAATAGAGTCATGAGACCCTTTAGAGTTTAAGGTCATGAGACCATCTAGAGTTTAGGAGTTTAGATAGAATGGCAATGTTAACTCAAGCTTAGAGATATAAAGTGGGCTAGGTTAGTACAACACTGCACGAGGCACGGGATGCCATGTCATCTGCACAGCATGCTGTGCGAGGCATGACACGGCCCACCAAGAGGTATGGCCAGGCCGGGCTTAGTAATCAGAGGCAGGGGCACGAGCATAGTTAAGGCATAAGGATGGAATGGAGACGAGGAAAAACGGCACTAGGCACGACTAACGGCTAGTTTTTTTGAAAGTACCTTAAATGTCAAAAATTACCCTCCAACGACTTTATACGGCTAGTTTTAAGGACAAATGTGTATTTTCATAAAAAAAATGTCAAAATTTTCTATCCCAACAACTATATAACAGTTAGTTTGAGGGATAATTTTGGAAATTGGCTTTATCAAAATTTTCCATAAATACTCACTCTCACTTTATTTATTTCTCACAAAATTATTTACTATCTTTACAATATTTACATTTTGTCTCCCTACAATGACAAACTACTGACTTTCTCTTATATTATTTACACTAACCACTTGTCTTATAATCTGGTGTTTATTATTGTACTTCTTCTATTGTTTTAAATCGATTGTATAATATGTCTAATATTTTGACCAAGTATAGGAGTCATATTTATTTTAAAGATGCTTGTCAATCTATGGAAGAGAAATTTAAAAAATACTAAAATTATATATTACATTTTTTTTATCTACAGTAATGAATTCTATAATTAACTTAGATGGTGTAGAAATGTTGTTAAATGGAATTTCAGAAAATTTATCCACTATACTTCAAATTAGTTTAAATGATGTTATGAGTTTATTAACCACCCTATATGAAACATATAAATCTAAATATGCAAATAATAGACGAGCTTCTTCTTCTTTAAGTGCTATGGATGTTAGCAGTGATCCATCTGGGGCATTAATTGCCACCAAAGGAAAATCCATTATAAGTACTTCTTTACGTAATAAATTTTATAGATATTTAGAGATTAATTTTACAGAATTTCTTACCATAGAAGAGATAGCCAAATTTGATATATTGGCATGGTGGAAAACACATAAAAGGAATTTTCTTGTGTTTTCTACCAAGGCACGTGATCTACTATCTGTTTCGGTATCTACAATAACATCGGAGTCTGCTTTTAGTGTAGGTAATAGACAATTGGACGAGGGTAGAATCAGACCAAGTCCAGAAATCTTAGAATGTATTGTCTTCTTGAAGGATTGGGATAATGCAAGCCTTGGAGCCCAAAATTTGATCAAATGAAGAACGAAAAAATATGTTCCACTTATTTTTTTGTAGAGGTATTTTATTATTGAATTATGATGTATTTCACATTCTATTTGTTTTATATTTTTTTGCACATTGTAATTTACTTTTTATACCTATTAAGTCTATTTAATATTTGTAAATGGATTCTTTCATAAATAAAAGTTTATTTCATTTTTTGTTAAAGTTTTAGCTCTATGTGAGTTTAAGAAAGATAAAAAAAAAAAAAACTTTTGGCACGAAATGACGACAGGCACGATCCAAGCACAAGCACAAACCGTGCCATGCCCATAGGTCGTGCTGGGCTGGGCCGACACAAGCATGGCACGACCATCAAATGGCTGGCACGAGCATGGCACGAAGCGCTTGGCATGACACGGCATGGGCCATTTTACACTACTACTTAGGCTCGTCGAATATAAGATTAGTTAAATGATTTTAAAATAATATATATTCTATTATAATACGAAAGGGTATTGATGATGCTAGAGCTATAATTGTTAATGCCAAAGCTCATTTAATATTTTTTTTGTATAGCAATTGACAAAATTATCCTCATCTCCCATTCTATATTCTCTCTTTATTATTAATTCCATTCATCTATATATTTTTATTTCTTTATTATTAATTCCATTCATCTATATCTTTTTCTTTCTCTTTAATAAATACTCATCTCTCTCTAAAAAAATTTTGTAACCCTATGTCTAATTTTTAAATCTAAAAGTCTGTTTAATTTAGCTGACTTAATTTATAAATA
>QLOD02139377.1:0-11307 GCA_003260245.2 Sideroxylon spinosum | reverse complement strand
CATATCTCTTATAATTCAATCATGTATAGTAATTCTTTTCCACAATTCTCCACATAAAATAAAGCATGCTTTAAAATCTCAAAATTTACATTTTTCTAAAACTTTTTAACTTTTTAATGTCAAACTATAAATCTCCACCGCATTAGGAGCAACATTATTGCTTCCCACAATCCTTTAGGGCTAAAATCTTAACTTTTCAAAATATTGGGAGCCATTTTATAATTATTCAAAACTTTTGAGGCCACTTTAAAATTACCCAAAACTTTAGGGGTCATTGTGTAATTATCTAAAACTTTAGGGTCATTATGTAATTTTCCAAACTCCCATGGAATATGCTAAGGGAATATTCCTTACAAATTTTCCTCTAGTGAACTCCCAACAATTTTCGGGCAAAACATCGGTTTGGATGAAATTCAATCTAAAATTAATCACTTTTGTACAAAATAAACACACAAAAATTTGTCAAAAATTTTCAACATATCATTTATGTAATTATCATAGCTTATAAAAGCATTCAAGATTTCAACACATATATGCACATATATACACCCATATATATATATATACATAGGTATATGATATTCCACTGAGTCAAGCATACAAATATATCAAAATCATCCTCACAACGTCTAGAATATAAACATAGGTTTTAGTTTTGGTTTCAAAACTTTTGGCGTCGATTTCTCCCATCTCAAGAGAAATCATGCTAAATGAACACCACCACAGTAATCACAGCGTCGAATACTATCCAGATCAGTGTTTTTTCCTTCCTGGAACTCACTTTCTCTCCTACCTTCTCTCTCCTCCCTTTTTTTGTTTTTTCTCTCTCTCTTTTCTCTGGAATGGCAAACCCACAGGAAGAAGAAAGAAAAATAAGAAATGAGAAAAGGGAAAAGAAATGAAAGAAAAAAAGAAGAAGAGAAAAGACTAAGCCCCTTGGTCCAGTTATCCAACCCAATACTACTTTGAGCCAAACTTAACCCAGGAAAAATAAAATAAAATGATTTAATCTTAATCAAAATATTTTAGTAGCCCAAATAATGCATAAATAACCAAAATTAAATATTGGATATTAAACCCAACAATTTAGGGCTTTTTCACAAATTGGTGCTGAGAGGAACAAAGAGGAAAGACTGAATTAGGTAGATGGAAGTGTTTATCGTAGACCAGTTCCAAATCCTATCCTAAGTTATCCTGGAAGACTAGTTGATGATGATATTGACAATGGAGACGGAGAAACAATTCTAGGGTTTAAAACATTTCACCGAGGTCGTGGCAGAATTGGGGGAAGTTGGCGACAATAAAATTGCTGAAACTATGAATTCAAATTAAATATAGATCTTCTATATTTTAGTAGTGACCTTGATATAGAAAGATTCTTGGATTGGGTGATAAGGTAGATGGATTATTTGATTATAAGGAGATTTCTCAAGAGAAGCGTGTTAAATAAGTGACTTTAGATTAAAGAGTGGTGCATCTGTTTGATGAGAGCGATTGAGGGAGACTAGAATTTGTGAGGGGCATGGTCTTGTACGAACTTGGCCGAGGATGAAACAATTGTTGAGGGGTAGATTCATGCTTCCTGATTATGGGTAGTATATGTTTTAGTCTTATTAGTGTTGTGTCCAAGGGAACCACTTTGTGAATAAGTATAGTGCTGAGTTTTGCGATTAGCAAAGAGAAACATATTGTCTAAGAGTAACATTCAACAAACGTTACTTAGAGGATTTGACACCTGCAACTTATGATAGAATGGGAGTTTAGATGGCAATGAGTGCAGGATGTAAGAAATTTAGCCTTAACATTCGATATGGTACTCCAAGAATGTTTTCGTAGTGACAACTTTCATAGATATGGTGTGGGTGATAATAAGCCTACAAAAAATCGAGGCAAGACACATCTCGAAGCAACCAAATCTATAGCACCTGACCTTATTATGAATGCTGATAAAGGGATTACAAGTAGGCTTACAAAAGGTATTGTATTTATTCCTCCTAAGACCAATAATAACCCTTATGCTACGGTTGTTCCTATCAAATGCTTTAAGTGCAATGAAGTGGGTCATCGTTTTAGTGATTGCCAAGGAGAAAGGATGTGAATGTAGTTGAGTGTGAAGATGAGGAAATTTTTTAGGAAGGTGAGTGTTGTGATCTTGAGGGAGAGGCTGCTGAAGAGGAGTATAAATGTGAAGAGTATAATTGTGTGGTGAGGAAGTTGATGTTACCGTAAGGACAAGAAGATGATTTCTAGAGGTATAAACGTTTTTGCACTAGATGTCTTGTGCAAAGGGAAGGTGTTAGAAGTGACCATTAATGGTGGTAGTTAGAAGAATATAATCTGCAGAGATATAATAGAGAGGCTAAAGTTAACTCTTAAAGCACACTCTAATCCATACACCATTGGGTGGATTACCGAAATTGGTGGTATTTAGGTGAACCAACAATACAAGGTGCCATCCTCTATTAGCAAATATTATGGTGAGATATATTATGATGTGGTAGACATGGATGTTTGCCACCTGTTATTTAGTAGATCTTGGTAGTATGGTGTGAATTGTAGGCATTCGTGTAGAAATAATATTTATCAGGTAGAGAAAAATGGTGCCAAGTATAATCTGCACCATTGAAGTGAGCACCTAGACCCAAAACTTCTACAGTGGAGGGGAGAAATTACCTTATAGTTACCTATCGCCCAGCTGATTTTGTATTCTATTGTGAGGAGACTAGGGACGTTCACTTGCTGATTGTGAGGTATAGGAAGAACAACTACCAGTAGAGGTATGAGTTACTAGAGGAGTTTCATGATGATGTCCATAAGGACATCCCAAATGAACTTCCACCTATGAGAGATATTCAGCATCACATTGATATGGTACCTAGAGTGAGCCTACCTCACTTACCACACTCCAGGATGAGTCCTTAGGGGAATGAGATCCTACATGAGAAGGTAGAGCGGCTTTTGAAAAAGGGGCATATTCAGTCTAGTATGAGCCTTTGTACAATTCTAGCTTTATTAATGCCTAAAGAAAATAGGAGTTAGAGGATGTGTGTTGACAATGGAGCTATTAGCAAGATTACTGTTGGTTAAAAGCTTTCAATTTGACTAAATCTATTTAGCTGAGGCATACCATTTCTAATATTAAATGTGATTAATTTTATACATAAAAATATCATACACATCACTTTTATTTTTCTACAATTCATTCCTCTTATAATTAGGAATACATTTTAATGTAAAATTAAAATTAGAAATAGATTGCATTTAATATTTTGCATTTACATATTATTTTATCAATATATACTTTTCAGTACGATATTATGGATGTGCTTGGATACTTTAAAGTATGGGTTTTAAAGTGTTTTTAAAGTATGGATCTTGGGATGTTTAAATGGTATAGGTTAGTTTGAGTTATGAGGTGTTCAAAAAAACAAATTTAAAAATAATGAACCCTTACCTGGAAGTTATTTTTAAATGGATTCTGAGGTGTTTATTAATGTATATAATTACACATAAATCCTTATTTATTCGTTAAATAGTAAGAGTAGCATTGTACATATAAAGTAATATATTATGATATATACTAAGGTAACAAAAAAAAAATATAAGAAAAATAACATCCAAAATTACTAATCTAAATAAGTCATATCCATATTACAGATCATCCAAGATATACAATATTCAAAAATCTTGTCCAAATAAGTCAAATCTAAATTATAAATTGCCCAATATTTGTTAAACCTATTTTTGTTTTTTGTTTCAAAAACTATGAATACCTAAATAGAAAAAAATAAATAAAAATAGCATTCACTCTCATTTTTCTATATTATAAACATTTTGTCAACTTTAACACTTAGTTTATTTTTGTTACATCATATTAAAGTGTATTGTTTTATTAAAAAATTATTGTTGACAAATAATATTGTATAATTTACTCAATTTATTTTATTTTATATGAAATATATTTTTATAAAATTATAATTGTATTAGTTAAATTAAATTATTCAATTAAACTAATAATTAATTAAATTTAATTAATCAAATTAATAAAAAATATATTCAATTAAAATTAATGTTAATAAATAATATAAGTAAATTAATTAATATATTTTATTTACTTAATTAATTTATTTTCAATAAATAATATAATTAAATTAAATATTTAATTTAATTACTTATAGTTGTTTAATTAAAATTAATTTAATTTAACTAGTTATATTTATTAAATTAAATTAATATGAAATATATTTTATTAATAAGGTTTTATTAAGAAAGGTTATGTTTAAATTTCAATATTTTAATAAAGGTATTACTGTCCAAGATTTTATAAAATCATGAAAAACCCCCAAATTGGCATATTCGAAAAATAAGAAAAAAACACCTACTCATGGATTTTGAGGTGTTCTCATGTCTTTGCTAAACACCCTAAAACCCGTCATTTAAAAACTCCCAAGCATGGTTTATATGAACACCTCAAAACCCAAAGTTCAAAAACACCTAAAAATCCATGAAATTTGGCCATCACACACAACTTAAAAGTTATAGCTTTGACACAAGTAAAATTTTTATAATTGGTGATTTAAATTAAATATAAACCCTTGGGTTATGATGTTAACCCTTGGTCGAATGCCTCAAACCTACAATCAATTGAATCAAAACCTAAGAAAAACTAATATGAAGATCAAAGAATGTAGAACCAAGACCCGTTGATTTCTTAAATCAAGAACCTTGGCTTGAAGATAGAAGAACGTTATAAGAACAAATTCTTGATAAGTTCAAAAGATCTTTGAAGAATAAGAGGAAAACAAACCCACATTAATGTAAAATAATACTCTAATCACTTATTGATGGCTCAATCCAGAATTTATAAGTGTTCACAAAGAAAACTAGTCCTAACTAAACAATTAGCTCTAATTAAATAGCTCAAATCTATCATAATAATAAGTCATACTCATAGGCCATTTTAATTTACAAACCTTTGGCCCAAAAACATTAAAACAATGATATAAGCCCAAATCCTATTAAAACATTACTTTAAAACTTGAACTTAAAGCCCAAAGTAAGTTTTAAAACCTAATATGACTTAACATAAAATAAAACCCAAAACTTATCAAAACAATCTTTAAAAGCCCAATTCACCTTTTTAATTCCAGCCTAGGCCGGGTGGTGGCCTTGGCCGAACTTCTTATTGGTTTTAGTGGTCTACGTCACCCTCATTGGCTTAGATCACATGCACAAATCTTAGTTCCTCCTCTTTCAAGCCCATCTTGAATATTGTTACATTTAAAACCTCATCTATAGTAGCATGAACAAGCCTAAGCATTACTTCCTTGATCTTCTTTGCCTTAGCTCTGGTTATTAGCCCATTCGGAACATGCAATGGATCTTTAGTGCTTGGTCTTCCTTGGCACTCATCATTCTCCCTCTCCTCAAAAAGATTTGTCATCAAATCATCACCTACATCAAAAGGAAAAAGATTAGTGCCATTGAAAGTAGCACTAACATTTTACTCACCTGGTAGATCAATTTTGTAGGAATTGTCATTGATCTTCCTCAAGGATTTGAAATGGACCATCTCCTTTAGGATGTAGCTTAATCCTTCGATGGATTGGAAATCTCTCTTTTCCCTTGTGAACCCAACCTTAATCTCCTGGTTCAAATGTCATATTCCTCCTTCCTATATTAGCTTGGGAAGCATATTGCTCATTCTTTTTCTCAATTTGAAGGTGCACCTTTTCATGGATTGACCTGACTAATTCAACCTTCTTCTTTCCATCCAAGCTACTCCTGTTATCAATAGGTAGAGGCATCAAATCCATAGGAGTAAGTGGATTAACACCATAAATAATTTCAAAAGAAGAATAAGAAATAGTAGAATGCACAATCCTATTATATGCAAACTCTTTAAATCATAAACTCTCTACCCAAGTATTGAAATTCTCATGAATAACAGTGCATAAACGTTGGGTTAAAGACCTATTAAATACCTTAGTTTGTCCATCTGTTTTTGGGTGACAAGTAGTAGAAAACAAAAGTTTAGTGCCCATTTTATCCCACAACACTTTCCAAAAGTAGCTAAGGAATTTAACATCCCTATCAGACACAATACTCCTAGATACACCATGGAGTCACACTATTTCCTTGAAAAACAAGTCAGCTATATTTGTGGCATCATCGATTTTATGACAAGAAATGAAATGTGCCATCTTACTAAATCTATCCACTACCAACGAAAATGGAATCTCTTCCTCTTTTTTGGACCTGGGGAGCCCTAAAATGAAGTCCATAGAAATATCTACCCACAGCTCCCTAGGTATGGCTAAAGGTGTATACAACCCTTATGGTAAAACTTTAGACTTAGCTCTTTTAGATATAATGCATCTACTACAAATGCGAGTAACATCTGTCGTCTTAACACCAAAGTCGTCTTAACACCTCTAAAAGAAATGCTCATGCAATACCTCTAAGGTCGTCTTAACACCAAAGTTCCCCATTAATCCCCTACCATGTGCCCCACGCACTAATAACTCACGCATCGAACAATTAGGCACACAAAGTTTATTCTCTCTAAATAAATAACCATCATGCTTGTAAAACTTACAAAATGATCCATTTTCACATGCCATATAAACATTAGAAAAATTAGAATCATTGGTGTATATATTTTCACATATTCAAAACCAAGTGCTTTAGAATTCATAAAAGTGAGGAGTACGTGCCGTCTGGATGATGAATCTGCAACTACATTTTCCTTATTTTGTTTATACTTTATGACATAGAGAAATGTGTCAATGTACTCTATCCACCTAGCATGCCTTTTGTTCAACTTACCTTGGCTCTTTAAATGTTTCAAAGGCTCATGGTCAGTGTGGATCACAAACTCTGGAGGCCATAGGTAGTGCTACCACGTCTTAAGGGTTCTGACAAATGCATAAATCTCTTTGTCGTATGTTAGGTAGTTCACGGACGCTCCACCTAACTTTTCACTAAAATAGGCAATAGGTCATCTATCCTGCATCAAAATAGCTTCAATACCTATTCTTAAGGCATCACATTCAATCTCAAAGGTTTTGTTAAAGTCAAGAAATTTTAGTACAGGTGTGGAACATAACCTTTCTTTAACATCATCTTGTTCTTTAGTACTGGTGCTGCAATGATGCTAAAGTCTTTAGCAAAATGCCTATCGAAACTACCTAAACCATGAAAGCTTCTTACCACAGTGATGCTTTTAGGCATAGGCCACTTGTTGATTGCCTTTACTTTCTCTTCATCAACTTCTATTCCCTTTACACTAACAACAAACCTAAGAAAAATAAATTTTTCCATAAAAATGTGCACTTTTTAAAGTTGGCATAAAGCTTTTCTTTTCTTGAAACTTCAAGCACACTTCTTAAATGATCTATATGCTCATTTAGAGTCTTACTGTTCACTAAAATGTCATCAAAATATACAACTACAAACTTAGCTATGAATGCACGCAAAACATGATTCATTAATCTCATGAATGTACTAGGTGCATTTGTAAGACCAAATAGCATAACCAACCACTCATAAAGTCCGTACTTAGTTTTAAATGCTGTTTTCCACTCATCACCTTCCCTTATCCTAATTTGATGATACCCTCTTCAAATCTATTTTAGTGCCCATGCAATCCATTAAAGTTATGTTTGGTACGTGGGAATGGAAGGGAATAGAATGAAAATAAAAGGTGAGAATGGAATGCAAAGGAATAAGAGGTGGGAGTGGAATGCAAATGGAAATGAAATGGAATACTCATTCTGTTCTTTTGTTTAGTTGCCAACATGAAATTAATGGGAATAGAATAAACATTCAAATTTTCATAATTTAATTACATATTTTAAATATAATAAAAATTACTAAATATTACTTTTTAAAAACTATAAAAACAAAACTTTATTTTTAAATTGTGAATTTGAGTAAAAAAATGATCTAGGGGTAAACGATCATTTTACAATTCAAATTTGAATTGGGCCAAAATTTTCTTTATTATTAAGAAATATGTCAACAAATATTTTTTAATCTTTTTGGATGCCTAATATAATAATTTGGACAAAAAACGAGCTCAGGGACAAAATAATCATTCTATAGGTCAAATTTAGATTGGGTTAAAATTTACTTAACTATTAATAAATATGCCAAGATTATTTTTTTAACTTCTTGGGCAGCTTAGAATGCAAATTTCAACCAAAAAATGACCTAGAGGTAAAATCGTAATTTTACAATTTAAGTTCAGATTTAGATGAAATTTTATTAGTTATTAAGAAATATATTGATAAATATTTTTTAAACTCTTTGGAAGCCGAGAAATATAAATATGCGTAAAACACCAACTCAAGGGTAAAATGGTCATTTTACAACCCAAGTTTGGGTCGAATCAAAATTTACTTAGTTATTAAGTAATATGAATGAATATTTTTATTAGTCTTTGAAAAGCATGAAATATGTATTTGAAAAAAAAATGGAACTAGGGGTAAAATAGTTATTTTTACAGTCCTAATTCGAATTTGTTCGAAAATAAAGTCGAGAGATAAAATGGTCATTTTACAGCCAATGGAATAATTGAGAGATTTTTCGTTACAAAGTAGTTGCTTGTTTTTTATCTTTATTTTTTTTCAATTCTTAGATAAAATTTTGATTGCCATGGAATGGGTATTCCATTACTTTAATGTGTGGAATGCATTTTCCTACTTCATATGAGAATGGCGATTCCAATGGAATAGCATTCCAAATTTTGATACCAAACATGAGAATAGGCTAAAGCGGGAATGGATTCTATTTCATTCCCACATACCAAGCATAGGCGAAGCATATCATCTTACCTAGGAATGGGATGGCGATACTTTACTATTATGTTGTTGATAGCTCTACAATCTGTGCACATCCTCCATGACCTATCCTTCTTAGGGACTAGAAGTACATGTATTGCGCATGGGCTTAAGCCTTTTTTTTTTCCCTCCCGTACCCCTTTGCCATCAACTCCTCAACTTGCCTAGGAAGCTTCTTTGTTTCCCTGGGATTACTCCTATAAGTTGAACGATTTGGAATTACAATTCCAGAAACAAAATCAATCTGATACTTAATTCTTCAAATGGGTGGCAATCCACTAGGAACTTTGTCAGGGAAAAAATCATCATATTCCCACAACAAATAACTAGTAACACTAGAAAGAGAACTATCAATGTCGTTAGTATTAAAACAAGCTTTCTTGTATAAGAGTACAAATATAGGCTTGTTAGCCAAAAATGCCTCATTGACATCATGTTCCTTTGTATAGAAACTCACTTTTTTTTTTTTTTTTCTCTTAACACTCTCTTTATTTTTTTCTTTCTCATATTCTCTCATTTTTCTTCACTCTTATTCTTACTCTTTTCTCACTCTCTTTCTCTTTCTTTTAGACTCTCACACCCTCTCTTTTTTCTTTCTCTATTTTTTTCTCTCTTGATTTTTGGCGTCTCTTTTTCTTTTTTCATCTTTTGCACTTTTCATTCTCATTCGTTCATCATAAAATTCCTTTGGTGTTAAAGGTACAAGTGTAAGCCACTTCCTATCCTTCACAAAGCTGTATCTATTTCAAAATCCATCATGTATCACCTTTCTATCATATTGCCATAGCCTACCCAACAAAAGATGACCAACATGCATAGGAAAGACATCATAAAGTACCTCGTCCTTATACCTCCCAATGGTAAAAGACACTAGGACTTGTGTGTTACCTTAACCTTCCCACATTAGTACAACTCCCACCATCTATGGTCAGACTACACACCTTGTTATTAACCTAGCCCTAGTATAAAAAATGTTCTCTCTTTGCTCCTCCATATCATATACCTTGATATGTGTATTAAGAGCACGCCTAGTAACAAGAGACTCACGTACCACCGGGTACTCAATTCCCCTATCGCTAGCTTCTTCAAGTGGTGACATCTTATCCTTCTCACTTTCGGTTTCCACCTCACCGTTATTGAGCATAATCATAAGTCTTTTATTTGGACATTGTGAAGCTATATGCCTTTTTCCTAAACGCTTAAAACATTTGATGTCCTTGTTGCGAGTGCGTTAAGAATATGAATTACGTTTGCCTTTGTTGAACACTTTCTCTTTAGCTTTGGGTGGTTCGGGTTTAGCTTTGCAGGAGTATTTGAATTGCGATTGTACCTTGCTGTCTCCTTTCCCTTCAATTACCTTTCCACCTTCATTGCCATATGTACCATGTCCTCTATCTCCATATAGTGTTGTAATTCCACCACATTAGCTATATCTTTGTTCAACCCATTCAAAAACCGAGCCATGGTTAACTCTCTATCTTCTTCCACATTGGCTCTAATCAAGGCCAACTCCATTTCCTTATGGTAGTCCTCCACACTTTTAGAGCCATGTGAAAGACTTTAAATTTTTTGGTAGAGATCTCTATAATAGTGGCTTGGCACGAATCTCCTCATCATAAGAGCTTTCAACTTATCCCATATGCTTATAGGGCTCTCCCTATTTCTCTTTCTATTAGTCACCAATTGATCCTACCAAATAATGGCATAATAAGTGAATTCAACCATAGCTAGTTTCACTTTCTTCTCATCTAAATAGTTATGGCAATCAAAAACCAACTCCATCTTTTTTCTTTTATTCTAAGTATGGTTTAAGATCATTCCTACCATGGAAGAAAGGAATTTTCAGTTTAATTTTCCCAAGATTTCCATCTACTGCATCTCTATTCCACCTATCCCTTCTTGGACCCTTTTCTCGCAAACCTCCCCTAGGCCTAAACCCACCTACTTTAACTTCAAAATTTTGATCTCCCTCAAACTCATGCTCAACTTCACTCTCCCCTTCATACTCAAACATTGGATTAAGTTCACGCCTTCCTTGCTTCCTAACTATTGGGATTGTTCCTTTTGTGGGCCTGAAATTAAAAGGTCTTATCTATCCATCTTATCCCTTATCTCTCCAAACACAACATTCATGCGCTCAAATTGTTGTTGCATAGCTTGCAAAACAAACAAGGTGTTATCTCCCCCCTCCTTAGATGTCGATTCACTTTGGAAGTCATTTTCATCCTGTAAGAAAGATATTAGTAGTCAAAAGACTGCACACGCTTTCTCACGTGTTTACACTTAAGAATTTTACTTGGGTATCACTCTAAATTAGTTTTTTTTTTCTTAAAGAATATTCAATGTTATCTTTTTTCACTCTTTGTTTTCCCTTTCAAATTCCTTTCTTAGGGACAAAATTGTAAAGTTGGCAAATCCATAGTCAAAATAGAGTTCTGTAATGTTTAGACTTAGTGTAGGCTAA
>QLOD02139282.1:2500-19093 GCA_003260245.2 Sideroxylon spinosum | reverse complement strand
TTTTAACCATCTATTATTATTAGATTTGCAGCTAAAATAGATAATGAACGATAATATAGCAAACATAATTGCATAAAATATTTATTGGTACCTGAAAATGCATATACAACTGTAAAAATAATATGGAAACTCTACCGAATAAATTACTCTATATACCTAAATAGAAGATTAGATGATCTTTAACTTTTGTCAAGCAGTCATTTTTTTGTGCATACAACCGTGTTAGCAACTATATCAGATGAGACATTTTGTATTTGTACCATACTATGAAGCACAAATGCGGGAGCAGATACAGATACAGTAATTTTTAAAAAATAAGGATACAAGTACAGTGAAGATATGGCAAAAAAATAAAATAAAATATATATAGATGCTATCTTCCAAAATATTTTGAATAAAATATATATTTTATTTAAAATATTTTGGAAGATAGCATCTATATACTATCAAACATTATATAAAGAACAATTATATAACACGAAAAATACCATTCAATCCATAAATTAACATCGTTCATACTTAAAACTACCAACATCATTCATAAACAAAACACAAATATAAAAAAATATCAAAATACAAATATAATATACCTTTTTCTTTGTGCGTCTTAGTTACAACAGAACCAAAGAAGAAGTATTAAGTTATATTTTAATTAATTATAGTTTGAACCCTATTAAAATTTATCATATCTATTTTTCCCTCAAAAAAATATTAGATTTAGACTCCCGCGGTATCCTAAAAGTATCATACCCGTAGCCCATCCATATCATTGCCGTATCCCATGCAAAATTTAAAAATAAAAAATTAGGTACTCTATTTGGCGTAACCGATACGTATCCGGCTGCATCAAAGCCATATCCGTATCCCTAGAGTATCTGATACGAGTGCGACACCTAATTTAAAGCATCCGTACTTCATAGGTACCGTATCTATATGATTATATTACTATGTTACCAGATCAACCTATATTTTCAATATTATATTTCTTTACCACTATCAAATTACCCGTATCGTCACTCATCAGCAACCAAAAAAAAAAAAATTGTACTCTTATGGAAAGCCTCAAAATTCATATGTATGAAACATTACTCAAACCATGTCGCTTATCATCTTGCTAGGAAAAATCTACCAAAGTTATCACTTTCAAAACAGACTTTACCATTAATCGCAAAAAATAAAATGTAATTCTTAGGAAAACTCCCTTATAATTTGGTGTTTATTCCAAAATACCATAATATTCCAAAATCCCTTAATAGTAAATCTAGCAACTAACAAGAAGAAATGAAATCTGTCCAGTTTAACCTTCCCTTGTGGGTAACAAACATAACCATAGAAGCAGCTCATATGGAAAAGTTCCTATAAGATGTGTTTTCATTTCCAGTATTGATTCGAACACAAGACCTCCACTAATTTGAAACACAACTAATTATTACTGTTGGAAGAAATAGACTTCCATTTCTTACATGAAGAGCCAAAATATTCAGCCTAAATATGTAGACAGACAAGAAAAATTGATAGTACAACCAAAAACCAACAGTATTGATTCCAACACAAGACCTCCACTAATCTGAAACACAACTAATTATTAGTGCGGGAAGAAATAAACTTCCATTTCTTACATGAAGAGCCAAATTATTCAACCTAAATATGTAGACAGACAAGACAAATTGATAGTACAACCAAAAACGAACATCTATCATACCCTCATTGCACCATTAGTTGCAATGGCACTCAATGAAATTGGAGTCAAGAAAGTACGCATGCCACAAAAGGTGACTAGCAATAATGATTCACAAATTCCAGGCATACCAACAATCTTGTAATTTTCACAAAAACAGAAAAGCAAATAGCTCAAGCTGTCCAGTTAATCGACCCATCCCCTGCCCTCTCCACAAAAAAAAAAAAAAAAAAAAATTGAGGAAATTAGGGGCATCAAAGTCTAGTCGTGGCTACCAGAACGCAAAGGCAAAAGGATTTAAAATAAGTAAAATTTATCAAAAATACTAGATTCTGTTTGTTGTAAACAAAACTAGAATTTCAACTAGTAAAAGGGATGGACCATAAAATTTGAAGTATTTTGAACATATCCACTCAACCTAGTCCTAGTGACTTTCACCTATATATCAATTTGTATTAAATAGTATGGACCTCTCTTCCCTCAACATACCTATGTTGACCAGATATGAGAAGCACAATAATATGGGATAGGCTTCCAACCTTTTTGCCAGACAAGATACTCGGATCATCAATTATCAAATAGTATAAAAAAGATCTCCCTTTATTTACTTTCCATAAGTACTCCTTTACTTTTTCATCTTTTATGTACAGCTTTTTACAAGTTTCCTTTTACTGGATCAGCCTTTCTTTGATAATTAAATTCAATAAATAAAAGTAGGCTACAATTCAATTGGGCTTCATTGGGCTAGGAGCTACAATATGTCACAAGATTTTTAGTTTTATTTTATAATTGCTATTATGAAGGGCACCTAATAATCAATCTGAATAGGCAAAAAAAGGAAAAATAAATAAATAAACAATGTATGTTACTAGATTAAAATCAAAATCCAATAAGTTATTGTTCAACATTAGCTTGTAAGGTCATCCTATTTACCTTGTATGGTCCATCCACGATCATCCTACGTACCTTATATGGTCCATCGACTTCAATTTCAGTTAAACGTTCATTATGTGTCATATACGTTTTATTAATAGGACATCTGAATGTCTGCAAGAAATAATAGTTAGAAGCATAATGCATCAAAAAATCATTACCATTAAAAAATGTATGGTAAGAAAAGAAAAGACTAGATAATGCATATAGAGGAGAATAATAAATTCAGATTCACCCAACCATTTGCATACTGATCATTTTTATTGTTCCTTGCAACATCAATATTAAGCATAACACAAGAATTAAGTTGTCAGAGTCTCTGAAATATATGGTCCCAAGAAAAAAAGGAAAAGAACTTAGTATCCTGACTTATATACCATTCAAAGCAAACCACTAGTTAATTTCTTCAAAATCAAAGTGATACCTAAGATGATACCTTGGAAATATTGTATTGCATTATTGATAAATAGCAAGAAATTTACAACAAAAAGATAGAAAAATAATATAAACATTAGAACTTATGATGTACAATGAATTAAATAATAATGTGAAATGGTAATGGAAAAGGTACACTTTGTTTTGAATGTATATTTCTTCGGAAATGATCCAGGTAAGCACACTAGGTAACACGTGTCCAATTCAAGTGGTCTTCCGATTTTCTCGATTAGTAAAAAAGCATTCTGAATGATCTTTGCACCAATATATGTAACTACACCTATCATTTCCATAAAGTACCATCTTGCACCGCTGGACTGAAACCATGTGAAAGATATATTTTCATATAACAAAGCATAATAGGGAACCAAAATCATACGTAAGATATATTTTCATATAACAAAGAATAGGGAATGAAAATCATACGCAAAATCACAAAACTAGATAATAATATGACTAACTTTCATATCGCATATCCATAGAAGGAATTCAAAACACGCTTGTGAGCCAATTGTAAAGAATTATAAAGAACAACCATATCCTGTATATATTACAAGTAAGGTTATTTCACTAGAGACTAAAGAGGGGTTTAGAAACCATCACAAATTCGCTAAATTAAATGTCTAAGGTGAAGAAAATAGAATCAAGAGAGCTTGAGCGATCAAACTTGTGCTTCTTGAATCTTTATAGAATTTCCACTAGCCTTTACTTCTGGTAACTTTTCCTTCCAAACCTTATTGACTCTTTTGTTGAAATTCAAAAATTAGATTAGTGCTACAATTCAGTCTTTAAACGACACAGAATAGTTGGACCAAGCCTTGCGACTTTGAGTTTCAAATTAATAAGAGCATTTTTTCATGTAATTTGCACATGGCCTACCTTTCATGTTCGATAAAATTAAGAGAAGTCAATTAGTCATGGATTACATCAACAAATGTTGTGTCAGCTTATAACATTACAGAGATTTGTTCTATCATAGCAAACATTTAATAGGCTAACCACATAGAAAAATATCTTATCCTCCTAAACTTTTTTTGTCATTGTATTCTCATATAGAAGAGAAATGTAGAATTAGCGCAATTTGAAGAGCATTCCCTTTTAATGAAATCAACTTGAGATTGAATTATTAATTTACAGCTACACTAGCAAGTGAACAAGACACCCCACTCTAAGCAATTGGACTTACCAAATAAATGACCAAAGTTGAGAGAAGGAGATATATGATTTTTATGAGTAAACATACATATTAAGAGAGAAGGAGATATACCTTCCTGATGATGAAAAAGATGTCAATCCAACGAGTAGTAAAAACTTTTTATTTTCAAGAAAGCCTGATGCCTTGATAAAAAATGGTCCTATTGCATGTGTTTGAGAACCCTTCATACATAGAGAATCACAAATTGTATTCATAAAATCTGAAAAAAGATTGCAGTGAATAAGTTTATAACCAACACAATATTCTCTAACTAGGATTTTCATTTATCCATATGATGTATAACTTGCAAAAATTTCTGCAACCAAAGACCATTTCAAAGTCTCAGACATTTCCATAATAGGTAAACATTTTATAATAATCTAACTTTTCAAGTAATTCCTGAAATGATAAAATATAACCAATATACCAGGAAATTACAACATGCCACAACTTTCAAAAAAACGAAAAAAGAGAAAAAAAAAAAAAAAACTACTGGCTAAAAACTATCATATTACCCATTTCACCTTCAACAAACATTAATGCATCAATTCAAAAAGAATGAGATTCGAAAACGTTTCCATATTAACAAAGTTGGAGGATATTAAAGATAAATGACAATATATAACATGCCATTCAACTAAGCTAACAAGACTAGTTATAAATTAAATTGATTTCAATAGGTTGACATCCAAAATTTATAAAACTAGAATGATATGTTGTTACCTTCTATATAAACAAACTCTGAGCAATGTTAAGAAAACTTTGAGTAGTCGCATCTAGTAAAACTCACATGCCCCTCATAACCAATTGGTTTTAGTATGGCATCTACATATATGAAAAATAGTTGAAATTAAATTTTTATATAAACTGTGTTTTCTATATAAGAAAAAACTCTAGCTTGCTTCTGTAAAAGTTACTTAAGTATTCTTAGAAAGAGAAAAGAAAGTAGTGAGGCAAAGCTCCTCATTTGGTTAAAATAATTTCCTACTCAAGTATTTTCAGAAGTGCATGCAAAAAATATACACAGAGATGTGATTGCATGCACATATATATACATATATATGTGTGTGTGTGTGTGTATTTGTGTGCACTTTTGCGCTTGGGCATGGAAGATTATATTAAAGCAATCATTGTGTTACTTTGAATTCTCAATTCATTAATACAACCATCAAAAGATGGGAGCAAAGCCATCTCTATTGCTTCGCCTAGGTAACTGTTTCTCAGGTCAACATATTAAAATTGTAAGGTAATGAGCTAATATATTGAAAAGTAATAACATTATCTAATATTTCAATCAAATCAAACTGACATACTTTTGTAAATGTGCTTCCCTGTACACCTAATGCCAATCATTTCAGTTTATTGTATGCTTTCTACACCTCTTTTTAAGAAAACAATTTTCTGCATTGCCATGCCAAGCCAACGTGACTCATATAATATTTTCCACATTATCTCAAAGGTCAAATATCTTCGTACGGTAATTAAGAGGTGATGGATATACAAAAAAAAAAAAAAAAAAAGGACAGCAACTACTTACATTTGCTCTTACAATTTTTGTACGCCCAATGAAGGTAAGTGGGTCAACAAGTTATCAAACAAATCTGAAGGAAAAAGGTGACCTCCTGCAACCAAATTTAAATAAAAAAATAAATAAATTGAAAAATTGTGTGTGCATGCACTTGAGCATGGAAGATTAAAACAGTTGACTAAGGCCAATGAACATGCATTAGGAAGACGAACAAAATTTTTGAGAACAAATACCATATTAAAGCAATCATTCTGTTACCTGGAATTCTCATTTCATTAGTACAACCATCAAAAGATGCGAGCAAAGCCATCTTTGTTGCTTTGTCCAGGCAATAGTTTCTCAAGTCAATGTGCTTTGGCATACCTCTGTAAATGTGCTTCCCAATACACTCATTGCAAGTCATATATCAGTTTATCCTCTTCTACACGTCGTTTAAAAAACAATATACTATCTCAAAGTTCAAATATCTTCGCACGGTAATTAAGAGGGGATGGATATACAAAAACAAATAGGAGAGCAACTACTCACATTGCTCTTACAATTTTTGTAGGCCCAATGGAAGTAAGTGGGTCAAGGAGTTATCAAACAAATCCGAAGGAAAAAGGTGACCTCTTGCAACCAAATTTAAATAAAAAATTAAATAAATTAAAAAATTGTTTTTGCATGCACTTGAGTATAGAAGATTAAAACAGTTGACTAAGGTCATGGAACACGCATTAGAAAGA
Source organism: Sideroxylon spinosum (assembly GCA_003260245.2). Taxonomy (NCBI): domain Eukaryota; kingdom Viridiplantae; phylum Streptophyta; class Magnoliopsida; order Ericales; family Sapotaceae; genus Sideroxylon; species Sideroxylon spinosum. The sequence goes on along the minus strand of QLOD02139282.1, from coordinate 12,599 downwards.
TAAACAAAATTCTCGAGAACAAGTACTATATCAAAGCAATCACTGTGTTACCTGGAATTCTCCTTTCATCAGTACAACCATCAAAAGATGCGAGCAAAGCCATCTCTGTTGCTTTGTCTGGGCAATAGTTTTTCAAGTCAACATAATAAGAGTGCAGAGTAATGAGCTAATATTTTGATAAGAAACAAAATTTTCTAATATTCAAAACAAATCAAATTGGCATACCTCTATAAATGTGCTTCCTAATGCACCCATTGCTAGTCATATGTCAGTTTATTCTCTTCTACACGTCGTTCAAAAAACAATTTATTATCTCAAAGTTCAAATATCTTTGCACGGTAACTAAGAGGGGATGGATATACAAAAACAAATAGGAGAGCAACTATTTATATTTGCTCTTACAATTTTTATAGGCCCAATGGAAGTAAGTGGATCAGTAAGTTATCAAACAAATTCGAAGAAAAAAAGTGACCTCCTACAACTAAATTTAAATAAAAAAATAAATAAATTAAAAAATTGTGTGTGCATGCACTTGAGCATGGAAGATTAAAACAGTTGACTAAGGCCAATGAACATACATTAGAAAGATAAACAAAATTTTTGAGAACAAGTACTATATCAAAGCAATCACTGTGTTACCTGGAATTCTCCTTTCATCAGTACAAGCATCAAAATATGCGAGCAAAGCCATCTCTGTTGGTTTGTCTAGGCAATAGTTTCTCAAGTCAACCAAATAAGAGTGCAGAGTAATGAGCTAATATTTTGATAAGAAACAAAAATTTCTAATATTCAAAACAAATCAAATTAGCATACCTCTGTAAATGTGCTTCCCAATACACCCGTTGCTAGTCATATGTCAGTTTATCCTCTTCTACGCGTCGTTCAAAAAACAATATACTAGCTCAAAGTTTAAATATCTTCGCACGGTAACTAAGAGGGGATGGATATATAGCAAATAGGAGAGCAACTACTCACATTTCTCTTACAATTTTTGTAGGCCCAAAGAGTTATCAAACAAATCTAAAGGAAAAAGGTGGCCTCCTGCAACCAAATTTAAATAAAAAAATAAATAAATTAAAAAATTGTGTGTGCATGCACTTGAGCATAGAAGATTAAAACAGTTGGCTAAGGCCAATGAACACGCATTAGAAAGATAAATAAAATTCTTAAGAACAAGTACTATATTAAAGCAATCACTGTTTTACCTGGAATTCTCCTTTCATTAGTATAAACAAAATTCTTGAGAACAAGTACTATATTAAAGCAATCACTGTGTTACCTGGAATTCTCCTTTCATTAGTACAACCATCAAAAGATGCAAGCAAAGCCATCTCTATTGCTTTGTCTAGGCAATAGTTTCTCAAGTCAACATAATAAGAGATCAAAGTAATGAGCTAATATTTTGATAAGAAACAAAATTTTCTAATATTTAAAACAAATCAAATTGGCATACCTCTGTAAATGTGCTTCCCAATACACCCATTGCTAGTCATATGTTAGTTTATCCTCTTTTACACATCGTTCAAAAAACAATATACTATCTCAAAGTTCAAATATCTTCGCACGGTAACTAAGAGGGGATGGATATACAAAAACAAATAGGAGAGCAACTACTTACATTTGCTCTTAAAATTTTTGTAGGCCCAATGGAAGTAAGTGGATCAGCAAGTTATCAAACAAATCCGAAGGAAAAAAGTGACCTCCTGCAACCAAATATAAATAAAAAAATAAACAAATTAAAAAATTGCTTGTGCATGCACTTGAGCATGGCAGATTAAAACAGTTAACTAAGGCCAATGAACATGCATTACAAAGACAAAGAAAATTTTTGAGAACATGTACTATATTAAAGCAGTCACTGTGTTACTTGGAATTCTCCTTTCATCAGTGCAGCCATCAAAAGATGTGAGCAAAGCCATCTCTGTTGCTTTATCGGCAATAGTTTCTCAAGTCAACATAATAAGAATGCAGAGTAATGAGCTAATATTTTGATAAGTGACAAAATTTTCTAATATTTAAAACAATTCAAATTGGCATACCTCTATAAATGTGCTTCTTAATACACCCATTGCTAGTCAAATGTCAGTTTATCCTCTTCTACATGTCGTTCAAAAAATAATATACTGCATAGTTTTGCTTGACAAAACCAGACCAGCATGACTCGTATAATGTTTTCCATGCTATCTCAAAGTTTGAATATTAGCAAAAATATTAATTGCATAATAAGAATGGTTCTTTTATATCTTTAATGGCTTGTTTTATGATTTGACTCATTGAATGTACAATTGTTTTTTTTTTTTTTTTATAATTACAAACCTTTGTTTTCTCTGTTTGCTAAAGCAATCATACCCAGATTCACTACCATCTCTCTTCTCAAATGGCGTATAGAAAGAGGATTCAAGTTGAATTATTAGAACTTTAAATAATTTCATTTCATTAGTTCTTTCGAAGTTGTCCATAAGAATGACGAAATAAACCTAAAAAGTGAAAGAGAATTAAATCAAATATAAAGATTTTGAATCAGCACAAATTTTGGAGTAGAAAAAGCCGATAAGAATAGTTTGCAAGTATAATATGTAAATTGAATCACTCGTGCAAATTTCAAATGCCTTCAAATGTGAGAAAATTGTCACTCATAAGCAATTTGCCTGAACAATCAAACTTGTCAATATTCCAATGTTGAGAACAGAGAAATAGAAAAAAATAAAAAGAAAAGAAAACAATTAGAAAAGATTTAAAACGCAAATGAACGAAAGAAACTAAGACAAATAAGAACTCCTTAATCCCAAATAAGAACAAACTAACAGTGACTCCCCTTTCATTTCTTTTTTTTTTTTTTTCCCTAAATCAGTCGAATGACTCTCTATTCATAGTTTAGGTACATATCATTTGATCATGTAAGGAAAAAAGATAGTACGTAAGCGAATTGATTAAACAAGGAAAGAAAATAAATGGAACACTTCGGTCAATATTTCAAGCCCATGGTCAATAGGGAAGTAACAGAGACCAAGAACAAGATGTGAACAAGTAGCACCATATTTAAAATGCCAATGAGGTGCCTTATAAAACTTGTATATTAGCAAATACAATAATTAACCCAAAACTCTCTCTTTGAATATTTTTCAATAGGCAAAATGCTCATTTTCATCTTTCACCATATCGTTCAATTCATGAAGTGAAAGTGATCAAGTGCATAGTCCACGATAAAGTGTACAAGCAGAGAAAATCAGGAATTTACATTCAGATCACGATAAAGTGTACAAGCAGAGAAAATCAGGAATTTACATTCAGATCAAGACTAAAACCAATGAGGTTTCTGAGGTTGTGATAATGACTGAATAATTTTAGGTCATGCAACAGAGTCAGAAGATAGCCAGAGCTAAACATTTATTTTAGACCAATACTATGTTTCTCAAACTCAAACCAGAGTTACATGAACATATTCCTCTTTTAGATACCTTAGATATGCCCTAGCACTACTAAGCAAACCCAAGATTCTAATTCTATATATATTCTATGGTTCTAAAAAAAAAAAAAAAAAATCATAAACCATAAAACTTTAATAACTAACCCTAATTAGTGAAAAATCATAACACCTAAACAAACCAAACTACATATATTCTAAAAAATTTAAAGCTCCTCAGGAAATTCCAAAAAAGTATTGAGCTAAAAATCAGATAGTGGTTTTCACAAGGAATCACAAAGCTAACCTTTTTTTTTCTTTTTTCTGAAAACGCCTAAGCAAGGCCATATTGGACCCAACGAAAGTAAGTGGGTCAACAAGTTAGCAAACAAAACCAAAGGAAAGTCATCTCCTGCAACGAACTTTAAATAAAAAATAAATAAAATGAAAAATAATAATATATGCCCCATGTACATGGCACCATCCACTAGTGTTGGGTTGTGTAGAGAGAGAGAGAGAGCGGGGTAGGGAATAGTCGTATAGCATTAGCATATTACTATAAAGAATTTATTTCTTAATTGCATCCATGCACAAAGCGAACGAATATGGACCAATCCTCAGAAAGAAATAGACTGAGTGGCTGCACCAAAAATTTAAAAATTATTATTAATGTCAGAGACTGGCCCACATTGCGGTGGGGACCAATACTGACCAATATTGGTTGATACAAATACTGGTATAAAATGCAAACATTAATTACCATCTTTCGCCTGGTATAGTATGTACCAATTGATACAATATGATACTAATAACCAAGCCCTAGACTGCCCTCTTAACTAATCTACTAAACATTCCATGCATAAAATAAATGGAAATGCTCAGAGATGATCCTCTTATTTTAATTTCCTAAAAGTGTTGAAAAAACCTAAGTGAAAAACTATTAACTGAACCAAGAATTTCACAGTGAAAATACACCAGAAAATCCATCGTCAACCTTTTGATCCGAACCCCATCCTCTCCAAAAGATAAATTAAGCAACCCAATTGATATGATCATAATATTTTTCAATATCAGTTTACAAATCACCCAAGTTCATAACTGCTCAATCTTGAATCAGAACCTCATTTGTCACTAAAAACGCATTCAATAATTAACACCCCTCCACAGAGGCAATTTATGTATCTTAAACAATTTCACCTTGTAATCTTTCGAATATGTTAATAATCTTTTTGATATAAACAACATCCTCTCCAAAAGATAAATTAAGCAACCCTATTTGATATGATCATAATATTTTCAATATCAGTTTACAAATCACCCAAAGTTCATATCTTCTTTATCTTGAATCACCGCCTCATTTGTCACTAAAAATGCACTCAATATTTAGCACCCCTCCACAAGGGCAATTTATGTATTTGAAACAATTTCACCGAGTAATCTTTCAAATCTCAATACTAACACTGTTAACAATCCATTTATCAAATATCCAAAAACTAGTTTGAAACCCCATTCCTTGAAGATTCGACTTGGGACTTATCAAATTATTACTTTTGACAACCTACACAAGGGAAGACTACGAAAAAATATCAATGAGACCCTTACAATGAAGACTCTTCGCAAATCCATTGCCATTCGGCTCAAGAAACATGTTGGCTTGCACCCAAGTTCTGTTGGCTCCTTATCAACATTGCTCAAGTACTCTCTCTCTCTCTCTCTCACACACACACACACCCCTTTAAAACTTTGTTTTGCAATTCCATATACTTAGTTACAAATTGATTGAGAGTTCTAGGATATAATGTTCCTAATTTTTTTTTTTGATATCTCAGGATGTCCGGGCCAGCTTACGCGTACCCCGACTAATCCCTGAGGGCCTTGAAGTTAACGACCAGGTAAATCCTCCAGTGGCCACGGTATCAGTGGTAAGCGGGTTTCGAACCTGAGACCACAGGGGGAGCAAACCCCTTGGTCCCAGGTCAATTCCCACTGAACCGCCCACCGTGGTTGGGATATAATGTTCCTATTAACTGAACCTGTTGTGATTTTAGTATATATAAATCATTTTTGTTATTCTATATAAATTTACTACAAGACTATAAGAGTTATACTGTTTGATTTCAACATATTTACTTACACTGGAAACATATCAAGATTTTAGTTCCACTATTCCATATTAACATTGAGATCTAATTCAAATACAACAAGAAGTATCTGAAGTTGAAGACATTATTTAGCGTCCAGCATAGTGGCATCAAGATACAATGATATTATCCTATCTGTTTAATTGCTTGCTTACATCCCTTTTCCCTAAATTGGTTTCTAATTTGTTTTGCAGCGGGTCATGAAATAGTAATTTTCAAATAGATCGTGATAAAATAATTCAAGAAACTTCAATCCAAGCTTATTGGGAATGAGTGAACCAATTCTTAATTAGGAAAACTCAATCTATATGAAGATGGAGTCAAACGTTAAATAAATGGTGACTTACCTATTTGATATATATAAAAAATACAGCGATGGAACTTGTCTCCAAACATTATAGGAAGTCTTGCAAGTTCTAGTGATGACACCTGCAACACATTTACATTACCAAAATATAACATTATGTGGACTCATTATCAATTCATTTTCTAATTTGGAGTGAAAATGAAATAAACGACAAGCATTTCTTCCAGAAATTCTAGCAATTCCCTATATATTGGCCTCGGCTCATCCAACTACAATTAGAAGAAGAAAACCAACATCAAGAATACTAAGGACCTTCTATCATGAATTTTATATGAGAACAACAAATTCTAACTTTTTACCACAAACCTTATCATATGAAGATTTTTAGAAAGTAAGTAATGGACAGGGTGGGTGGCAGGGATACCAAGATGAACATGTTAAATTTTCTACTTCATTATTGCAGTAGAATAAGAAAACGAAGGTTAACCAGATAATAATTGCTATAGAAAATTCCAAATGGACTTTGATCTATTAAAGAAGATTATCAATAGGGTGGAAGTACTACCTTATCACAAAAACCTTCCTTCACTATTATTCTGTAACCCTTTTCTTTACTTCTGTTTACATCAATAACACCAATTACCTAAAAAAATCGGATAACATAAGAACAATACTCAAAACGTATTAAAAGAAAGAAGAGAGACAGAGAGAGAGAACAAAGAATAAAGAACAAACTAATAACAAAGAAAGAGACTAATGAATATCAATAATACAAAAATGCAATACTTGGCATTATAAGCCCTTTTTAGCAGCAATTGGAAGGTCAATTTTAATCGTTACATTGCTTCAACTAAGTGATTGTTCCCTCGCTCAAGGGTTGTGGAGTAAGGATGTTGGGTTGATAACCCGACAAAATAAAAAGAAGGAGGAGGGAGGGCTAAAACAAGTGAAAAAGACGTAGATAGAAAATAGGAGGCAATAGATATTATTTATCTATATCTAATAATTATCTCCTTTCTGTTTGTAGCATGACTCCACTAGTTTACATCAGAACTAAAGAAAGATAAGAAAAGATTTCTACCACGTCAACATTATAGATATTAGTTACTATTAGATTGTTAGTCATCATATCACATAAATGGTTAAGTTGTTAGGAAGAGGGAAAACTTCATTGAATATATTACTTATTTTCTCTTAGCACACCCCCATATGCAAGAGCATACTGACTTTTTTAAATGGCACAATTCATACAACTATTGACTTTGGATGGGTATGAGGTTTGAAGATCTTTGCCTAATATGACACTATGTCAAACATCAACCATTATTTCAATAAAAAGTTATAACTATTAAGAATATAAATAACTGCATGGCTTTTGGGCATAGGACTTCTTCATGCATCAAGTCTGTTAAAAAGGAGTGGAGGATAAAAACTCAACAAAAGGTCCAATAACTTGATGCGAATATGCTTGCGGAAAACAGTCATGAGGTCCCAAAATGTTCTAAAACTTACTTACTGAATCACCCTATTGCTAGTTGTCCGAAGTAGTAATTCCTAAAGAAGCTTAGAACTTGCAGTTGCCTCAGCTATCAAAAACAGTGGTTGTCCACAACAAATTTGATATCCTAGTTGATGAAACTCTAAGCTGCTCCAAGATTCATCTGCGGCTATTACTGTCATCACCAAAAATAGTTCTCCAATGCTGACATTCTCATAAGTAATACTGTAGCTCTAGCTCTTTCAGAATATGCATGCAGCATGCCTATTTGCGAAGATGTATCTTCTTGCCATGAGCCTACTAATAGCAACAAAACCACTTTAGATGCTGCCAAAACTCTCATCAATTCTACTGATATAGCAACTACTAATACCGAGGAAGTTGCAGTTACTCCAAGTGTCCAACAAGCAACATCTATGACTTCAGTTTTGGACTCTCCACCTGATTATATGCAGCGGAGTAATATTACAGAAGGAGGAGACTTCCAAGACAAAATAAAGAGCAGCAATGTTGATTCTGGAAAGAAGAAAAGAGAACAACATAGAAACATGTCTCCCACATCATCTATGAAGCTAGTATGGCCAATGGCTCCTCACCTAGTCAATTCTCCTCATGAAATTCGCAATCTGGAACAACAAGGGCTTTAATAGTCCCATAAAACATCAAGAGGTCAGGAAACTTATTAAGGAGCATTCTCTTAATTTACTTTGTCTATTTGGAACAAAAGTCAAGCAGTTCAACTTCGAAAAAGTATGTCAAGCTGCTTATCCAAGTTTTGAATCTTTTGGCAATTACATACCTTTTGTTGTAGCTAGGATCATTCTTTTGTGGGATCATACCTTGTTTTGCATTAATAGCATTAACTTCACTGATCAAGTTATTTTTTGTCACATAACTCACAACGTTTTGCCGGTGGAATTCCATGCTTCTTTTGTGTAAGGATCTAATAGCATGAAAGCAATGGAGGTTTAATGGCATGAATTAAACCATCAAAGCTCAATGACCAACAACAATCATACTTGGATCACTCTCGGTGACTTCAATGTTGTTAAAGATGAGGTTGAGAAGTTAGGGGAAAAAGAATAGACAAGGCAGCCTCCAAAGAATTTAGCGACTATTTATTCAACATAGATGCAATGGATCTTCGATACTCAAGCTGTTTCTTCACTTAGTGTAGTAAGCAAGACTGAGGCCACAAAATTTTATGCAAACTAGATCTTGTCTTGATAAATAATGAATGGCTGAGCAAATATCCAAAATCTGAAGCTCATTTCCAAAGTAAATAACTGGGAGAAGTGACTTGTGCATGCAGCAAAATTACAAGTGAGATACAATTATTAGACAAAAAACTACTACTAGATTAAACCACAACAAAAAATTCCCTTGCATTCCACTGAGGAAGAAAGTAGGACAAAATTTCTAAGAAGAAAGATCGGCAAACACAGTTAATGCTGTACTAAAATTCATTTCACTAAGGGGGCAATGCATTTTGCTTCGAATATAGTATTCCATAAGAATGTGTTACATGTTAAGCTAAATTATCACATTCTAAACTGTTGTCACTTCTTGTGGGAATTCTAAGAGATTTTGCAAATTCTTTCAGCTTACCTTTGTTACATAACACTAAGAGTGTTATGGAATCATTTTTACAGAACCAAAAAAAGGAAAAATAAAAGAAGAGAAGTCTGGGAAGGAAGGGCTACAAGTAGAAGGGCAGAGAGGTGAGAAAGATGAAGTCTTTACCTCGTATAGCTAAACCGGAGTGGAGCCTTGGAGTTTAAAGGAGAGAATGGCAGTCGTCAGATTGTTTGGGTTGAGCAGCTGAAGGGGTTTGGTTCAACCACGCCACTCGATTCGGAACATCCAGTTGTGAGGAGAGTCACGGCTCCAAGTGATTCCCATGACCCGAGTAATTAAGTGATTGATGGGAGTAGATAGGAAAAAGACAAAAAAGGTCAGGAAGATAGAGATACAGCTTTAGTGCAGGGGTGTTTCTAGAAGAAGGTAAGGGTAATCACAATAAGAGTTGGGCTTGGATCCTTCACCCGGCGACCTGAAGAGCATTCTTCGGGCACTGGGTTAAATCTGGCTTAACCCAATTTGATGCATATCATCACTCTGTCAATTGTCCACTCTAAAGAATCCAATCCAGTTCAGTAGTAGTGTTAATGGAATAATAGGCCCGTAGTTATAATAGTAAGTGGCCCATTGTATAGGGTCCATTACATATTACAGATTGAGTATAAATAGCATAAGTAGGGTAATATGAGTATTTTTGGTTTTGAATTGTAAGCACTGCGGTGTGAAACCTCACCCTTGAAGTGGTGACATTAATTTCAATTCCACATTTCTTTTACTTGATCTTTCTTTAATCTCCTTGGATTTGCTTATTTCTTTTTCAGAATAGGTAAATCGAAGAACAGTGGTAAGGGACTTCAACAATGAGCAAGTACAATATTTACTACTTTGACTAACCAAATTAATGAGAGGCACAGGCGAGTTTCTTGGTGAAATAGGGAATTCTAGTGGTTTCATAAAAAAAAAAAAAAATGCTTTGTAAACAACAGGTGACAGCAATAAAGATAAATAGAAGCAAAGCTATTAACATATTAATAACCCAATATTATTTCAATCCAAAGCAGTAGATCACACTAGCAAGGGAAGATTCATTGATCATGCATTAACATCCTTATGGAAACCAAGAAAACCTAGGTACCTTCGGATGCTCAAGAATTATAGAAATGTCCTCA
>QLOD02139223.1:3825-19117 GCA_003260245.2 Sideroxylon spinosum | reverse complement strand
TTTTTCTCCTAAATGCATAAAAATTTTCAAATATCAACTTTTTACTAGAAGTTGTGAAGGATTAGAAAAAATTGAAGCACCAAACTCCTTTTTTTTTTTTTTTGAAATATTTAAGTTTTGAGGAAACAATTACCTACCCTTTCTCGTTATTTTACAGTTGAAGAAAGAAAAAAGATATAATAAAAAAAAATAAAAAAAAGGAAAGGAAAGAGAGAAAAACATATATATACATATCTCTTGTTTCCCTTCTATTTTTTCATCTTCTACAGATAGGTAACAGTAACACTTAAAGATGCATTTGAAGCCAATTTTGATCCGTCAAAATTACTGCACCCACTACAAAAATAACAATAATAATAATAGTAATAATAATAATAATACAATTTTCCCGAAATAATATCATAACCAAAAAATTTACAATCTCTTGAGAAAAGGTGAAAAAAATTAGGCTTGGTATTGGATGTACGCAAAGCTACTAGTAAACGCCTTCTTGATGATAAAAAGAAAAGGCGTTATCAGCGAAACTTGCACATAAGTTTTCTCTTTGCCTCCCATGAATCAGATAAGCACTCAATCTTCAGCTTACCTGGGATTATGAAGGCACCTCTAATCTCAATGTTACATAAAACCTATACATATATGTACATCTATTATGAACACAGCGTAGAGATATATGTATAAATATAGATAGACGGGAAGGAAGACAGAGAATCCCTAGCTAGTAATTGAGCGGCACTGAGTAGAGTTTGTGCTGCGTAGGCTGGATGATGGCCGCATTCTTATTTATAACCGGATGCAACACAAAACCCTAATTTTTAAAGGGGTTGCTAGAAGAGATTTTATGTTTCGTCTGTGATCCCCTGAGTTATGGTTTAATTCAATTTGGTCCACTATTGGGGTGGCTTGGCAAGAAACAGAGACGGCTTGGTACTCCCGAAAAAAAATAATAAATAATAATAATAATAACTAATAAATGTAAATTAGGTTTTAATTATGTAGGTAGTATTTGATTTTTTTTTTTTTTATTTTGCTTTCGTTTTATACGTTAAAAGTTTTAAAATAAAGAAACAAAAAATATTATATTTTCTTGTTTTGAGATTTTTCTTATTTTATATTGAAAACGCTCAAAACGACTTATTGTCATTTTTCGTTTTATGTGTAAACTCATTTTGTGTTTTTTAAAACCAATTTTGAAAATACAAGTAACCAAATACGTTTGAACTGTTTTCCTTATTTTCAAAAATATAAAATGAAAAATAAGCTCAAAACAAAAAGAATAGCAAAAAAACGGAGAACGAAAAAACAAACTAAATGAACCCTTAGTACTTGGCTAACATTAGAGATTGAAACGAGCCGAGCTTTAACTTGTTCGAGCTCAACTCGAATTTTCTGAACCGAGTTCGAGCTCAATTCGATCTTTTTTATATGCTCAAGCTTGACTCAATAAAGAGGATTTTGGGTTCAAGCTTGACTCACGAATACTTCAAATTAAACCAAAAAGATGTCGTTTATGATTAAAATATAATAAATAAAATATTATAAAAATATAATAAAAATACAATTTAAAAATATAAAAATATTATTAAAAAATATATATATTATTTTATCGAGCCCGTTTGTAAGATTTTGAGCTCAACTTTTCTAGGTTCGAGCTCGAGCTCGAATCTAAACAATTCATAAATCAAACTCGTTTTAATCACAAACCGAGCTCGAGTCGAACTCAAATAACTCGTGAATAGCATAGTTCATTTCCACCCTTAGTTAACACGATCTAAAAATTCTAACCAAAATCATTCAAATGTGGTTTCATCTACCCATTTGAACGATTCTTGTTAAAATAAGTTCTTAGAAGTCGACAAAATTAAAAAAAAAAAAACTATTGGTAAAAATAAAATAAAAAAAAGAGGGTAAAATTTGTAAAATATAGGATTCCTTCGTAATAAAAAAAAATGAAAATGGACAAAAGTTAGTAAAGATTTGTAAAAGTTTACAAATTTTAGTAAAAGTTAGGGAACCAAAATGCCTCTTAAAGGCCATTTGAGCCAAAAAAAAAAAAATTCAAAAGAGTTAACTTTTATTAATTTTCTCCAATTTTTACTAATTTTCTCTAACTTTTGCTAATTTTTTCAAATTTTTCTAATTTTTACCGATTTTATTTAATTTTTACAAAATTTTTCCCAGCAATCAAAGTGCCACATGCCATTTGTAAGTACAAAATTGAACGGCTTTTTTTTTTTTTTTTTGGGTATGACTTTTTCTTTTTTATCAAAATTTAATTTATACTTGTAAAAAAATAGGTGAATATTTTTATTTATAATCGTTCTTTATGCAATTCTTTTTTTACGAATAAAAAAAGCTAAAATTTAAAATTTGGTAGAAACAAAAATAATATTCAAGATAAAAAATCCAAATCACAAATATCTCAAAATCCTTGCCAAATCTCATTTCCCTTATTTTCCAATGATGTGGCATGATAGCATAATATATGTGATCCATATCAAGGTGATATGTCACGTGTCATGACATATAATATCAGTATGTCTTATGTTGTCTGACGTCATCCCCATCTACAGATATAAACTTTTTAGCTATCCATCTAGTTAGTTACTATTATTACAAAATTTGTTTATTTTTCTCTACTCGTTACCATTCGGAACCTATTTATTTTGAGAGTGTTTGGTGTAATAAAAGATGAGATAAAATAAGATAAAATATAATATTTGTAATGCGTACAATGAGATAAATAGTAAATTACATTTAGAGATTTTCAAAATTTTTGATGTTTTTTGGTATACCAAACACCCCTTTTATTAATTAGAATCCAAAACCCATTCCATCCCATTTCACCAATGAAATACTAGTTTAAAAGACTCACTAAATATTCATTTAGAAATTAAATTTTTAAAAATAATTGATGTGTTATCTATAACGCCTTGCAAACATATTTATGAATATATATAAATTTTCTTCTATAGAGATCTTTATTATTCCCCATATCAAGTAAAAATTAAAAAAGAAAATATCTCATAAAGTAAACTACAAAGAATATAGTATATTAGTGAATGCCCGTGCAAAGCATGGACTGTCTATCGCATTAGCACCCCCTCCTCTTTTTACGCAACACATGTATTTTATATATAGAGTTGAATTTCAAATTTCAAAATTTAAAAAAGATGGTAACAATGACATGGCAGCGTTTGATGACTGAGACACATGTCATATCAAGAGATGTGTTTTATTATATAGATATAAGTTCAATCACTACTTACATATTTAGGGCCCGTTTGACACAGCGAAAAACGACGAAAATGTGGTTTGGAAAAATTTTTGGCATTTGGTGCACAGTCACCAAACCACGTTTTTCAGAAATGAATAGTGAAATTTTTTGACTTTTGTGTTAACTTTTTGGAAAGAAAAATCATCAGAATAGTTTTACGTTAGAATTTTTTGACTTTTACGTCAACCGTTTGGATGGAATGGAGCAGTGGGGAAACCATCGGAACGGTTTGGTACTTTTCATCGGGACAATATACAAAAAATAGGTAAAGTGGGTATCATTTGATAACTTAGGAGTTCGTGATGACATCTCCAAAAAAAATTTGTCCATTCGATTAATAGAATTTTAGTTATGTTATTTTTCTAAAAAGATGTTTCACTTTTTTTTGAATTTGGGAGGGAAAGAAAATGTAAAAGTATAACAGAAAATTTCAAAGATTTTCAACAAATAATCTTGCACCAAATGGGGTCCGTAAATGATTTTACAAAACTAGTCATCTAACTATCACTTCAAAATATGAGCCAGTTGACAACAATCCACAATTAATTAGTCATAGGCTCAAGAGTTTAACTACTTTTATTTTAAGAAAAAATTGTAATTGTTTCATGTATACAAAATATACTATATTATATTAAAAGGGTATCTAATATGTACCCTATAAATATAAACAACTATCGGGTATTAAATACATTATAGGCCAATTTCAAACCTATTCTAAATCTACACGGGTATTAAATTTCAATCCCAAATCCGTATCAACACCATTAGTGTATTTTTCCAACTGATTTTTAATGAATTTGGGGCTCGTTTGGCGTAAGATAATTTGTTGAAAAACTCTGAAAATCTCTGAAATTCTCTGTTACACTATTACATTTTCTTTTCCTCCAAAATTCAAAAAAAAAATGAAATATTTATCAATAAAATAACATAATTAGAATTCCATAAATCGAATGGGAAAAACATTTTTGGGGATGTCAACACGAAGTCGTAAGCTATCAAATGACACCTACTTTGTTTATTTTTTGTTTATTTTCCGCATACCGTTCTGACGAAAAGTACCAAACTATTCTAACTGGTTGGTCATTGCTCTAGATCGTTCTGACGGGACTGTGGAACTATTCCGATGGTTGTAGCACTGTCACAAACCGTCCTAACGGAAGGATACGGGCTATCCCTATGGTCATCCAAAAATTGGGGATCTGAAGAAGACGAAGTTCAGATAACGCGATGAAAGTCTAACATTGAACCAAAATAGGCTCGATTTTCCCTCACACGGTCACCAAAAATAGTTATAAAAAAGTCCTAAATCCCATCCTCAACCATTCACGAGGAAATTAGAGAGAAATCTCCAAACTCATTTTCAACTTAGACAATACCAACTTCAAACAAAGGAAAACCTAAATAGAATACGTAAGTAGAAGGAGAGGAGAAGAAATACCTTCTGATTCGAGCACGAGAAGAATGAACGGTGAAGTAGGTGTCTGCAACGTTGGGTTTTCACCAAAAAAAAAAAAAATCGGCTCGCAAGAGGTGCAGAGAATCTTTTTGAGGCTCTCTTCGTGGAGTTTCTCAACCAATAAGAAGAATTCTTCCTCGTCTATTCTTGTTATGTCGTGTTGATTGAAGGGAAGATGTATAACTTAAGAATCTTGCAGGCGAAGAGGGCAGTTGCTCCAGAGGGATAGGTGTGAAACGATAACGGTTCGGTCTCTTTCCATCTCTACAAAAACTATCATGTCTAAGCAGAATCTTCAGACGAGCCGTCCCGACGAAGACCACACCATCGGGACGGATTTGATATTGTTTCTCTCTAAAATTCGTGGTTTGGGTTATGCACACCAAACGCCAAAAAGTTACTCAAACCCATTTTTCGTTGTTTTTCGTTATTTTCGTTGCGCCAAATGTGCCCTTGGTCGGGTTTCGTGCTATTTGGTTCTTGTCCCACTGACGTCGTTGTCCATATCACGTTATCACGGTCACCTATCAAGATTAGCCCATATGTAATAGTCAAGACTCAAGTGATTTATGACTCAGGTGTTTTTCCATTAACATTTGGTCCTCTTCGCATAGCAGAGAATTTCTATCCTAATTATACAACTAATGGGAATAGATGGTAATATAAATTTAAGAGTGATAAAAGTTATATCCGAATGTGAAGGTTATAGAGGCCGTGACTTGATTGCTCCTTGGAATCTAGAATACTTTATATGTTTTGATTAGATTGATGGTGATGGAAATGGCTTGGTAAAGCTCATTTTGATTTGCACATTTTTGTGCCTTACAAATATATGCAAAACATCCTGAACAAATTTTACCAAAAATGTACTTAGTCGTAAAATTTCTTCATATATTAATATGCATAATTTCTTGCATAAATCGCTTGGTAAGGGTCATTCATAGCACATTAAGCGAAAAAAAATTACACAGCAAAATAGGTGAGGTTTCATGCACAAACAGAAACAAAAGACTGAACTGCACTGTACAAGATGGCAAGGAAGCTTGCACTATGCCTTGTGGAAAAGCCATCCTTAAGGTGCGTTTCGAGAGTCGAAAAACAATGAAAAATATGGTTTTCGGGTGTAATTTTTTAGCATTTGGTACATAGTCACTAAATCAATATTTTAAAAATGGATAGTGTAACATTTTTAACTTTGCGTTAGAATGTTAGAAAGATAAACCATTCCGATAGATTTTTCGATCAGAATATCAAAACGTTTTTGAAAGTTGTTGAACTTTTTAACCTTTTGCATCAGAATGTTGGAGAAAGAAACCATTTCGATGAATTCTTGGGTCCCTTTTGATAGATTTTTGTCAGATTTTTTAAGAATTGCTGAAAAAATTTTAGGATTTGTAGAAAGTTATTAGGATTTGTAAAAAATTTATTAGAGTTTGTAAACATTTATAGAGATATGTAAATATATATAAATTTTACGAAATACAAAGGGTTCAAAATGTGTTAGTGTTTTAGAAGTTTTTAGATTTTTTTAAAGTTTTCCAACATTCTAAACAAGCCCTTAGATGATTTGGTCTAAGTACTGGTGGTTAAGTCAAGTTCTATTCGGGTTTAAGCAGGTTTAAGTTGACTTGGTCCGTGAATTGAGTTTCTAGAAAAAAATATTCTAGGAGAGCTTGTTGAGTATGACCAATTAAAAAAATACTACATTGGAACGGGTTGAGATGGTGATGTGCTTCCCTGATTTCTTCAATAACCCTTGAAAACATACGGAGAAGTCTGCTAATGGATCAAATTTGGTCCAAATCCAACCTAGATCAAATCTAATAATATTAGACTAGATTCATCTAATTCAATCCATGACCTGATGAATCTAGATCCATTTGATTCAAGGACTAATGGATCTAAATCCGAATTAATCTATCACGTCTATTATTTTTTAAATTAAATATTTAAAAATAAAAAAAAATTTGAAGTAAAATTAATCATTTTGACTATTTTACTCAACTATAAATATATACATATACAATATATATATGAAACCTACATGAAAATAATTATCTTTTCTATTAATAAATATTTAATTTTATTAATTTTATAAAAAAATCTATTCAATTAAAAAATCTATTTAATATTAATTTACTAATTTAAATAATTAAGTTAATTAATTATTTAATTTAATTAATTAATGTTAAATTAAATTAATTATTAATTAATTTATTATATAATATTATTTATTAAAAAAATTTTATTTTAATAAAATATTTAAATAAAATAATTCATTTGAATATAATACAATAAATGGATAAAGTGTTCAAATTGACAAAATATTTATAACAAAGAAAAAAGAAAGAACAATATATATATATTTTTTTGCCTTTTTTGCTTAACTTTTTATTTTATTTTATTTTATTATTTTTTTGGAAA
This sequence comes from Sideroxylon spinosum, assembly GCA_003260245.2. Taxonomy (NCBI): domain Eukaryota; kingdom Viridiplantae; phylum Streptophyta; class Magnoliopsida; order Ericales; family Sapotaceae; genus Sideroxylon; species Sideroxylon spinosum. The sequence continues at coordinate 11,960 of QLOD02139223.1, read as the reverse complement.
CAAAAAAAATAGGAAGATAAATAGGTTTACAAATGCTTTTTTGTTACCAATTTTCAAAAACCTGTAAATACAAATCGAAAAACAGTAAATATAAATGTTACCAAATGAGGTCTATGAGTTAGTATTTATGATTATGTACAAAAGAATAGAATATAACTTTATTTTATATATATTCAATAATATAAATGTATGAAATAATTGTTTTGCAAAAAAAACTTATTTTTCAAAACTAGTCAGGTTTGGTATATGGATTAGATCAGATCTTATAGGATCAAACCTATTTAGTTTTGGATTTGGATCAAACCTATTTAGTTTTGGATTTGGATCGAACCTATTTATATTAGATCTGATGAATTTGATCTAGACTTGACCTATTGACAGGCCAACATATATAGAATAACCTAAATTCAATGGTAGGGCCCGATTGGTTCGCAGGATTATTTGTTAGTATATATATATGGATACAGACAATTTCGGGCACATATTTTAAGGCGCATTTCAAAAATCAATCCGATTCGTTATGGCTAGATGGCTATCTCAAGAAATGTTTCCTTGAGTCCTTGTGAAAGTTTAGGTTATTTTGATATGAAATGATGGTCCAATTTGTGTTGAAATCATGGTTACTCCATTTGTGCCATACCCCAGATCTCGTTACGCGACGCGTGAGTGAATAAAGTCACAGACAACATGTATCAAATACATATTTTCCCGATCAGGGCCATAACTATCCTAGAGCAGACATTCATAATCTCTCATAATAAACTAACATTTTACTAATAAATAATTAATACTTAGTCCAACCATGCAATAGTGCTCCAATCACAATTCCAACAATATAATATATAATTCTTTGCGTTATGCCCTTACAACTTAATCAAATAAATCTAAATAAGATATTATTACAATCCCAAATGAATTAAAATAATAGCATAAAATTCTAACAAACTAGAAACTGATCCAACGTAGCAAGTCTCACCTAATTGTTAAGATCCACACCTACACCAAAATCTATAGGACGTGAGTACCAACTACTAATACCTATGATGTATAATAAAAACATATATGAGAATTAAACAATATATAATCATTATATAATCAATACCCAATAATCATGTATCAATTTAATAATAAAAAATCAATAATTTAATAAACATGAGTAACTAAATCATTAACATTATCAAATACCTATTTATTATCTTTCTTTTATTCTTTTACTATTTTTACGTTATCACGTCATAGGCATAGGGTGGATGCTACCAATGTCATTGTTTTTGGATCAACACTTAAGGGCCCCAATTAACAAATACGTCGTCATTTGTGATCCTCAAATCACAAGCCACGATTAACCAAATCATTGTCAATATTACCATTTTTAAATCCACACTTGAGAGACACAATTGGCCAAATAACTATCATATTGTAGGCTACTAATCTACTAGCATGTAGACCAACCCCTAAGCAGGTTTAGGGTCTTTCAACCCAAGGGTAACCTCTGTATTCTCCCCATTTCTTGTATTCGCCAATCCCGTAAATCCTAAAATAACATTTCATTTCTCTCTATTATCATTTCATCTCTTTTTACTTTCTTTATCATGTCTTGTTTATAACCATTTATCATGACCATGTATCAATAATAACTCATTTGATCATAACTATTATCCGTAACAATAACATGTTCGAATCACCATAACTTCCAACATAAACACTTCCTTTTAACAATAGTAATCACCAAATACTCTAAACATTCTTATCAACTCAATCATATACTCAAAACACTTTTGGTAATTATAAATCTCCATTTTAATTCACATTTAAAAATACATTCACAAAACAAAGAAGGCAAAGTTCTGGCTATAGCTGGAGCACCTAAGAGACCCAACCCCATGTGCCCAAGTGGATTGTGCACTTGGATGTGGGGACTTGTGCACCCGTAAGGTGGTTAATGAGCTTGGGACGATCTTTGTTTTTGTTTCCTTCATATTTTGGCCTTAAATTCTTAAATTGGTTCTTGTTTAAGCCAAATACTTGAAATTTCTTATTCATATCACACTACAGACTTATAAGAATCAAATGAAACAATTATTTTGAGTTTTTATCAAGTACAAATCAAGTTATGAGCTTACATTCATTTTTCCGCCAGACATAAATATACATATATATAAGTGCATAACTCGCATTTCCTTCCACAGCAAACATTCAAAACTCTAAACAAACATAGCAATAACATCCTAACATCATCCATAGATTATATATGTAAGTAAAATGCATAATTTCCCTTCCTCGAGTGAAGAAACGAAGAAAAATAAAAGACTAGAACTTTGCCGATAGCCTCGTGAAACTTCGTAAGCTCCGCATACACCAACCGTTGATCCTTACATTAAAATGATCACACTAACATGTTCACTACGCCTCTAATTACAAGTTTGTAAAATTAATTTGAAATTGATCAAGGCTAGATGAACCTACTAGAATCAACTCATTCCTCGGTTCTCGATTCTTCCTTGGACTGAAACCAACCTCCACTTTCACACAGTATATATATACACATGAAGCTTTGGGAGAAAGACAAGTTAATCGCTCCTTCTCTTCTCTTTCATCCATCGCTCCCTAGATTTTGAGACGAGATGACCAACAGATGATGCTCGCGACTAAAAATACGAAGCCGCACATCAATTAGTATCTCTGTCAGATCTAGGTGCCCAAGGCTCAAGTTTGTGCACCCGCCTCCCTCATCCATGAGCCCGGGCAAGCACCCTTGTGAATCTAGGCCTCCTCCATCCCTTAGCCCAAGTTTTCTAAGTATTTGTCACTTTGGGCCCAGACATCCAAACTTGGCCCATTCGAGCTTACTACTTTACCCAATTAATCAAATTTATCTTTGATTTCATTATATTCATGTCAAAAATTATAAATTTAATTAAATTCAAAATTTTGGGTCATTACAATTTGGTAGTACAAGTTATTTTGAACTTGTGATCGTGACTAACCTTGACAAGAGCTAATTGACTATTCAAGCCCTTTCTTACGTTTCTTTGCATGTTTTTGAAGATTTTGTAGCTTATTATGATGGCATTCTGACTTGAAATGGGTAGTCTAATCGATATTGCTCTCCTGATGTTTTGGTAAAAATCATTTTTGACATTTGGACTAAAACAACCCTCATTTTCTGACTTTGGCCATTTTTTTAATATGCTAATATTCAGTACAATGTCTTAAATTCCTCTATAAAATTTCATGATGAATAAATTTGATTAGGACTTCCAATTAATTCTTACATAATATTTTGTTAAGGATATAAATAATCATTTTTTTTGCCGAACAAATATTGTTGTAAAATTCGAAAAATTTGACCTACCTATAATTTTATCAAACATATTAAATAATATTTATAACCATTTAGTATAATGGGCATCATTCTAAATGATTCAAAAAGTATTTATAAAGCGAATCGCACAAGTGGGGTACAGTCATAGATTAATGTGACTTAACCTTTGTTTAAATTTTGGTTTGTTTCAAGTTAGTTATCATATTCTCATGACATGTATGCCAAACAATTAAGTAAAAAATGTGACAGTATGATATATTATGGGAAAAAAAAACGTAAACAAGCATACATAGTAAAAATTCTTGCTATATAAGGCGATGTAGAATTTCCTACACAATGGGGGGTGCAAATGAAACCTCCACCTAGGGGCTGACACAGGGGCCTTTGTGGCATAAAGAGTGTGTTCTTTAAGCCTTGTTTTGCTTCATCTAACACTAGTTCTGATCTTCTAAATTATGTATTAATTATTCTAGCTGTTTTCAAAAGTTTTATTGATCAACCATACATATGCTACAAATGGGCGTATTAGAGGTACAATTTTTAGCAAACAAACTTCCAACTTTTGCTTCTTAACTGTTTGACAAACCACTAAATTTTGTCACTTTTTTACTTAACTACAATAACTTCTTAACACAAAAGTTACTAAAAGTTGTTAAAAATTTTCAAAAGTTATCAAAAATTTTATCAAACACCCCAAAAATTGAAAAAAGTTGCTAACTTGTAACTTTGCGCAAAACAAATGCCAAAATTTACTAAATTTTGGAATTCTAAATGCTACCAAAGAAATTGGGGTTTCTCAGGGTTAACTTGATCAAAATTAATCAAAACTTGATTTTTTATGACCTACTTAATGACCATTAAAAACTATTGTGTAGAAACGAGCCTAGTCGGTGATGAACCCTCTCAATTTTTTTTAATTAACCTTCAAACTTGATGGAGGATGAACCATATTACCATTTTTTTAGGTAAATTACACATAAACCTTCTAAACATTTGGGTAATTACGCATAAACTCTCTCAACATTTAAAATTTACAAATACCCCTATATTTTAAAATGTTACTACCCCTTCCGTTAATTGGAATCCTAACTTCATTAAAATTTTATTCTAGAGAAAAATTTACCCCCAGTTTAATCAATTAATTACCAAAAAAAAAAAAAACCTTCTCCTTCCTCCCTCCTCACTCTTTCTATTGTAAAATATATTATATTTATATATACATGCTTCCTCATCAACCCAACAAGCAGAAGAATTAGAGCATTACTTAACAATCTACGATGCTCTGGCCATGGCACCAGGGATTTTATAGCATTTACGAAAGCCATTACAACCTAATAATGGTATTTTTACAACTATGTTTGCAAAAAAAAGAATCAGAAATCTGGAGGTTGGAATTACAGATTCTACAAGAACAAGAAAGGGTAGCTAGTGCCATGTAATAAAAAAAAAAAAAATTTAACGAAGAAATTTTTCCAAAATATGAAAATAAAAATATTCATGGTAAGTTCTTTGAGAGGATAAAATGCGAGTTTTCATGGAAATAGGTGATAGAGATACAAAAATTAAGAATATTTAAAAGGTAATCCATTCAAAATCAATTTCGTATTTAGGGAAAAGTTCTCTATCTAACTGACTACCGGACTACCCCAATCCAAAACCCATGCCTTCCCCTAGAAAGGGCTTGAGGCCACCTTTCAAATTTTGAAAGAATAAAAAAGACCCAATTGCTTTGGAAGAAAAGCTCAACCAAACACAAATTCAACTCTACTCGGGATTCTTACAAGCATGCTTAAAAAGATAACAAGCTTTAAGGGCTTGCCACTTTCCAAACTGCTCTCTGCATTTGTGACATGTCATTGCCAATTCTCCATTGGAATCTGTTTCAAGAGAAGTCCTAAGGTTCGAGAGGCCCCCAATACTGCAACTAGAAAAGGCTGAACCCCTAAATCCAAATCAAAGCCATCCCTATCTAACCCAAGAGAAGCAGTCTTTCTTTGAGTTGCTAATGTCTTTGGCATAATCATCAATGCCAACGGTCCAGTAAGAGGGCGTTAGCCTTTGTGTTGCTGGCATTGATGGATGTAAATATTCATGTATAGTAATATATGCAAAGGTAAAAATGAAATATTGAAGTCACTTTTTGGTTGATATCGTCATTTTAACTACAACTCTAACAAAAGTCTAACAGAGGGAGTTAGGGGTTAGTAATTTTTCAAAATAAAGAGTATTTATAAATTTTGAATCTAAAGGAGTCTGTGTGTAATTATCCAAATATTTAGGGAATATCTGTGTAATTTACCTTTAATTTTTTAAGAAATAATGTCCTCTCAACAATACATTTTATTTTTGTTTCTAACTCTTTGTTTTTATATTTGTCTCTGTCTTTCAAAATATTTTAAATTCTTAAAGATAGGAAAATGAACACATGAATTCGCACAATTGGTAAGGATAATCTACAACCCTATGCCAACTTATAGCATTTTAAGGCATTTTAATTAAATCCCAATTGGCATATGCAAGATTAAGCAACATTTCTAATTAGTTTGAAATATTAAACCCAAGCTTATGTTGGATCCCTAGTGGATGTGCTTATGACACCGGTCTGAATGATCAGAAAGTAAAAGAATTGATTAAGAATGAGAAAGAAGGATAAACCGAATCACAAGATGAGGATACAGATTATCACCACCTCAAAACGTGAAACGGGGGTTAATTCACCACTCTAGGGATATAGAAACACTATCCTAAAGATACAAAATTAAGAAAGTTCACCACTCTTAGAAATCTACCAAGAGATATAAAACTAGATAAAAGAATCACAAAGATTTAATTAATTCATAATCTACAAAAAATCTGCCTTACATACTAACTAGAAGAGTTCTTATACTTGGAATAACCCTCCAAGAATAGGGAAAGGCAAAATATAACTTTAAAAACACAAAACATAAAGTATAGAGATAATGATCAGATTTCAAAGCACAAAGCATTAAGTATGGAGATAATGACCAAGTTCAATGCATCTTATTTAACCAAGTAGCTTGCTGTGTAAGTGAACGAAATGGTGGGCTAGAATAACTAGGTTCAATGTATCTTATTTGACCAAGTAGCTTGCTAAGTACGTGAACCAAGTGGTGGGCTGATTACATGCAAATTCTTAGGCTTGGGCTATTAAACCGAATGGGATTGATTCCTTACTCTCATGGGCCGTGTCAAGTGCATCAGTTTGTAGCATTAATTATCAAGTACCCAAATACATATAATGTGTAATGGACGGACATCCTCAGCACGATCTTCAATTGCTCACGTCAAATACTTAACTAATTTTGTGGGGGGGAGGGAGAAAGGGAAAAAAATGTTGTAATTCGACATGGATACAACTTTCTTTCATGGGATAGGCTTGCTTCGTAGTTTTTTCTCACGACAATTATGATATACACTAAAAATAAAGAGTGATGATCAGTCAGTATTTTAAAAAAAAAAAAATTAATTGGTACAGTAGTTAACCAAAAATTACCCGCGCCAATCCTTTATAAAATATTATACATGTGTAAAAATTCCTACCCTAAGAAAGTCAATGGCATACACATTAAACCCTTTTCAACGCATATAAATTAAAGTATACATGAATGATCAACCCCCAGCCAATTAAAAATTAAGGGCTGGCATCTATCTGATCTGTAAAACGACGTTGAACATTAGCTAAAGGCGGTCAGGCACCCTAAAAATTAAAAAAAAAAAAATTTAAGAAAAAGGTGATATTTTTCGGTATTTGTTTGAAACAATTCCAAAATTTTGACAAGAGATTATCCATTTTAAATGGTCCTTGTCCAAAAAGTTGCCAAAAAACAAAAAAAAAATTAAAATTTGAACATTTAGTGAATAAAAATGGATAAAAATTTGTAAATCATGAAGCCTCAAATAAATGTATGAAAAACAAAAACAAATAAAAATCTATAAAAGTTGATAAAATCTTATAAAACTAAATAAAATTTGTAAATTTTAGGGTTTTAAACAACCACTCCTACTTTCACGTATAAGTCGTCATAACAACATTGTCACTTTTTTTTTTTTTAATTTTTAAACGGTTTTAGTTTTTGGTTAAAGAAAAGGTATAAAAATAACATTGAAATACAATAAATTGTATAAGAAAACACTGATGAAGGGTTAAAAACAAATTCATAAAACGATATATTCCAACATTATTATTATTAATATTATTATTATTATTATTATTATTTTGTTTTCTATTTCAATTGTGTGAGAGTAAGCCCAATAACTTTTAAGAAATGTTTGGTTAATAAAAAAATTAATGGGAAAGTATAATAAAAATATTAAATTTTATTAAAAAAGTAATATGTAATGGAATTTAATTAAAAAAATATAAAATATTAATAAATTTTATGAATCAAGCAACTCTCAGATTTTACAGCCACCACTTGCGATCGCAGCAGGAAAGTTACGAAGCACGTGAGAAAGAAGGAATCAATTATTGACGTGGCGTAGATTTCGAAAATCTCTTTCTAAAGGAACTAACCAGTGTCTTATTGACACGTTATTGTTGTCGGCATTACGTGTAATCCCCAACCCCGGTTAAGAAGGAACGGCCGAAACTCCTAACAAAAAAAAGTCCGAAACGAGCGGGGCGGGGCACGCGGTGGCGCTCTATCGAAAAAAAAAAAAAGAACTCGCTTTTGTTCCGCTTTTTCCGCCCCCGCCTTGTCAGTCCTTCGTTAACGAACACACCTGGACTTCACAAAAATAACAAGTTTTGCCACCTGCTCGACATATATATATATATATATATATATAT